>JABWTJ010000819.1:158625-273335 GCA_016801875.1 Solanum sitiens | reverse complement strand
TGTGTTTGCTAACGAAGACTCCCAGTTGAGGTCCCATATGTTGAGCCTTCATTTCTGGGATGTCTTAATGTCAAGTTCATGATTCCAAGGTCTCATGGCATATGAATGAATGATATGAACGAAGTTATGTGCTATGTGTAAATGTTATGTGCTGTGTGCATATGTGAAAAGTATGATTATGTATGTTATTCTCATGGCATAACTTTCCTATTCCAAATTTGGAAAGCTCACCGACTTTCCTAATCCAAATTTGGAAAGATTATTTACTTTCCTATTCCAAATTAGGAAACTTTCCTAATCTCAATTTGGCAAGTCCACTGACTTGACTTCCAAAAATCATGTTGTTAGGAAAGAGCTATTCTTTCTCATACATGTCCTTGGTGTGTGCTTGCATATACCCATACTTAGTACAAGTGTGTACTAACCCTATACAAACTCTACTATTTTAGGTGCAGGCACAGTTGGACGATAGAGCTACAGGATCATCGTTGCAGTTATCTGGACGTCCAGCATTCATTCGGTTTTGGTAGGTCCTCATGTCTTCGAGGATGCTACTGTTTTATATTCTAGCTTAGTTTTAGAGTTGAGCTAGTGGAGCATGTTCCACTAGCGTTTCTTTCCTGCTTTTATTCAGATTATGTATTGGTGCCATTTTGGCAATTATACGCTTTATAAGAATTGAACTATTTCTTTCAGTTGTTTATCTCTTAATGTTAGATGGTTGATGGTGAACAATTACGTATTAATGAGAATGTTTTTATAAGAATATTTAGAAACAAAAAGTTTCAAATTTTCCGCTAAAATTAACCTATGTAAAGTAAGAATGACGTAAGTAGGCTTGTCTGCGACCTCTAAGAGGTCAACGACGCCGGTCTCGTCTGGGGTCTAGATTCCAGTCGTGACATGCTCTCTGCCAAATTAACGTAAGAACAGAAAATATATCAAGAGTTCTTCACACTTGAAGAACTCACATGAAATTTTAAGAAAAACAAAGTAACCAAAAACGTTAAGGCAAAGAGAAGTTGTCCGTCGAGTGGTGTGTACGTTGAGGAGGCTTGGACTGATTTTGGAGAGGGTTTTGGGCAGCAAATTCAACGTTTGAACATCAATTAAGGTATGGGTTTCTTCTCTCTTGGTCCCTTTCCCAAGAGACCCCTTAAGATTCAAGATATTCACTCCGAAAACTAGGGTTGTTTCCCCGTTGCATGTCCCTGTCACTAGCTCCCAACGATTCGTAGGTTGGGTTTGTTTCCTGGTAGATTTAGGTATGTGTGATGTTTTTTTGTGTTGAATCTGAATATTTTTATGTATGTGAAATCACGAAAATGACAACCAATGTGTGATCGAAAAAAATTATGTGTGTGTGCAATGTGTGGCAGTGAATATACTCACTGTTGAAGGTGTGAAAATAGTATGTTTAATCCTTGAATTTTATGTGCAAAAGTTGTACACAATGTGATGTTCATATGGGGTGTGAAGTTATTGGTTTTGAGAGAAAAACTCTTGACTAATGTAACTACTAAACTACACCTAATAATGCACTAAACGTTTCATGAAATGCCCTAAGAACTAACGTGAAAAGGTTGATGAAAGGAAGCTAAAAACTATGAATAAATTTCCAGTTTTGTGCACTTTAGTTTCGGTCAAAAAGAAGGTTAAAATCTGGGTTTTTAATTAAAAATAAAATAGGTGAGGTTAATGGGGATTGAACCCAAGACCTCACCTGTGAAGGAATGCTAAAAACGTAAAAAGGGGGAAATGGGATTAAGGGGAATCGAACCTATGTGGCTGTTATAATTCGCAAAAAAGGGAAATGAAAAATGGGGCTGGGGGGAATCGAAATCGGCTACTGGAAGAGAAAGGAGAGAGTAATTAAATAAATTAAATAAATGGGAGGCGTGGGAATCGAACCCACGACCTCCAGGTTGTGAATGAGAGAAGAGAAATTAAAGAAAAACAAAGTGTGAGGCGTGGGAATCGAACCCACGACCTCAAGGCTGGAAAGGAGAAGGCGAAATAATTAAGAAAAATAAAGTGAGGCTGTGGGGGCTCGATCCCACAACCTCACTGCCAAAACGCTTAGCCTAGCGAAATTTAATTAAAAAAAATAGGAGGTTGTGGGGGTTCGAACCCACCACCTCACAGCCTCTAGCGAAATTAAAAGCAAAAACAAGGAGGCTGTGGGGGTTCGAACCTACAACCTCCCAATTTTCCCAGCTAATATAAGCATAAAATAAAAGAGGATGTGGGGGTTTGATCCCACAACCTCTTGGTTTGGGCGAAAAGGGGCAAAGTGATGTTAATGAAAAGTAAAAAGGGGTTGTGGGGGTTCAAACCCACAACCCTTCGGCCAAGTTAAGAGGAAAACCAAGTAGAAATCTAAAGATACAATGTTAATGTTGGGGTTCAATTTAGAGTCCCAATATCATGGAGATTAAAAATAAAATCAACGAAAAATATAAATGTTATCCAAGTGATTCGAACTTGGGTTTCCTTGCCCAAACTTCTGTATTGATACATAAGTCATACGTGAACAAAATATCCAAGAATAATGCCACCTACTTAGATCGAAATCAAGATCTTGGCATATATACAAGATACATAAGTCTTGTACTACATAATCTTAGGAATGTATGAATCACTTAACGAATTATGAATGAAGCCTCATGGCTTGTGTATATAGACTCATAGGTCTAGCATACGTTTTAAAGAAGTGAACCTAAGATGTATGTAATGAAAGGATGTAACCCTAGAAGGGTTAATGATGAGTGTAAAACACACTAAATGGCCTAGTGCATTGGCATACGAAGAAATGATTATTATGTAATAAAATGACGAAACCCTAGAAGGGTTAAGTAAGAGTGTGAAACACACAAATGGCCAAGTATATTGGCATATGATGAAATGAACATTCACGTAAAATGGGGTGAGTAATTATGAAGAGCAAATGTGCTAATGTTAATGAATGTGGTGACAACATGATATGAGGCTAATGTAAAAGATGAGAACAATCTCAAATGAGCCTAAATAATTGTTACCAAAACGTACTCACCTACGAGAATGTAAAGTTAATGAAGATACCAGTCTCTATGAACACTCTAATGAAAGTATTGAGATTAACACACTTAATACTAATGATGGGATGAGAAATCATCTATTGAGCTATGATGTCCTCATACTAGAAGCCAGCTTCCATGACGTATGAGTTGAATGTAATGGAACTTTATACTGAGCACCGATAGACTAGCTATGAGCGGTGATTCCTTCTTTCGGGAAGGGCGGAGGTTCACGTAACTCTCATGAGATGAGACTGTCCGGCTTGCCGGGTATGGGTCTCCTTATATCTCTTGGTCTTCGAACCTATACTGCCAATATAGGGATCTGGCGGGGTTAAATTCCCATGTAAGCTAACATGTTTTTGGGTCACTTTGGCCGGTGATTCCACCTCTTTTCGGTGTGGGGGAGACACTGGATTTCATGATGCTCACATGATCTATGTCGGTTAATGTTAAAGTTCCCAATGAATGAATAAGGCCAGCCTCAAATGAAGCACATAATGAAATGAACGACACCAAAGGTGTTAGGATAGGATAATCAAGAGGTGAGCTAGACTCAGGTAATGACATTAGGTTATTTTTTATAATTGCACAGCGAACCCGATGAAAGTCTTAAACTACACCCTAGGTATAGTTGGTGTTTACACTGGCCTATGAATGAAATGAAATGAAGTACGTATGAATGAATGAAGCAGACTCTGTGTTTGCTAATGAAGACTCCCTAGTTGGTGTTTACACTGGCCTATGAATGAAATGAAATGAAGTACGTATGAATGAATGAAGCAGACTCTGTGTTTGCTAATGAAGACTCCCTAGTTGAGGTCCCATATGTTGAGCCCTCATTCTGGGAAGTCTTAATGTTAAGTCCATGATTCCAAGGTCTCATGGCATATGAATGAATGATATGAAAGATGTTATGTGCAATATGCAATATGATATGTGCTATGTGTAAGATGTTATGTGTTGTGTGCAGTATGATAATTATGATGATGCATGTTACTCTCAGCTCACTGACTTTCCTAATCCAAATTTGGAAGGTTCACTAACTTTCCTAATCTCAATTTGGCAAGTCCACTGACTTGAGTTTCCATAATCATGTTGTTTGGAAAGAGCTATCTTTTCTCATGCATGTCCTTGGTGTGTGCTTGCATATACCCATACTTAGTACAAGTGTGTACTAACCCTATACAACTCTACAATTTTAGGTGTAGGCATAGGTGGACGTTAGAGCTACAGGTTGACGCTGAAACTATCCGGACATCGAGCATTCATCCGGACTTGGTAGGTCCTCATGCATTTCGAGGATGCTGCCATTTATAGTCTAGCTTAGTTTTAGAGTTGAGCTAGTGGAGCATGTTCCACTAGCGTTTCTTTCCTGTTTTATTCAGACATTGTGTTGGTGCCATTTTGGCAAGTACATCTTTATTACTATATTACAGTATTTCTTTCATTTGATGATCTTAATATTAGATGGTTGATGGTGAACAATTATGTATTAATGAGAATGTTTAATAAGTAGGTTAAGAAATAAAAAGTTTCAAATTTTCCGCTAAAATTAACCTAGATAAAGTAAGAATGACGTATGTAGGCTTGTCTGCGACCTCTGAGAGGTCAACGACACCGGTCTCGTCTGAGGTCTAGATTCCAGTCGTGACAAGTAACACTGCTATTGTCTAAAGACATTAATTTATTTCCTATTGATGAATATATTTTTTGTAAGCCCTATGTGGCAATATAAATTTGTATAAGGGCTATGCCCGAATGTTTGACTTTATTTTAGATGGTTTAATGTGAGACGACTTTATTAGACAAAATCCTTATGTATTGGTTATGTTGACTAAACGAGAAGCCTATGTAAGCTTTATATGCAAGTAGGCTAAGTAAACTTCATATATAGTAAGTGAGAGGTCTATGTATACCTCAATATGTAAAAAGTTTTAATTTTCCGCATTTTGACCTATGATATACTGTGACGAATGCTAAGGGATTGTCCAAATCCTCTCTGAAGACGATGACGCTTGTAATGTCTAGGGGGTGCTCCCCGATCGTGACATATTTTCATCCAAATCAATTCATTACAAGCTTTAATAGCTTCAATAAGCTCAGCTTTTGTAGTAGATAAAACAACACATTTTTGCAACCTAGATTGCCAAGACATAACCTCCCTTCCAAAAATAATCAAACAGCCTGAAGTAGACGTAGGAGTATCAACACCACCAGCTATGTCAGAATTAGTATAACCATAAATAATAGGCTTTCCTTTCTCAAAAAAGTAATCAGACTAGAAGTGCCACAAAGATAACTCAAAATCAACTTTACAACATTCCAATGCTCTTTTCTCATATTAGAAAGAAAACGACTAACTATACCAGCAACATGATCAATATCTAGTCTTGTATAGACCATGACATACCTCAAACTACCAACAACCCAAGCATAAGGAACTTTCTTCATAACTTCCTTCTCATCATCACTGGAAGGACAAGGTTTAACACTCAATTTGAAGTGCATAACTAAACGTGTACACACAACCTTAGATTTGCCCATGTTAAATATACGAAGTACTTTTTGAATGTACTTCTTTTGTGACAAACATAATTTCTTGGCATCTCTATCACGGACAATCTACATCCCAAGAATATTCCTTGCTGGTTCCCAGTCTTTCATAGCAAAAGACTGTCACATCCGGGGAGCACCCCCTATACGTAACTGACATCGTCATCCTAGGAGAGGAATAAGACTAGCCTCTTAGCTTACATCATTACATTCATAGGTTAAAAGTGCAGAAAATGTAAAAAATTTCTACATGTATCTTGAGGTTTATATAGACTCTTGCATACACATATTATATTCATATCGAGTATACATAGACCCTTCTTATAAGAAGATTACATAATCTTCTACTTTCGCGCGCGCGCGCGCGCACACACACACACACACACACACACACACATATATATATATATATATATATATATATGATATAACATAATCTTAAAACCGGATGTCTCGTCTCATAACCATCTAAACAAGAATATAACAATTGGGCATAGACCATATATCATTACAATAAAGCGACATATAGACTATACAATCTTTAGTACTCAAATGAAAAGCAAAGAACTAGAAGTCTTATAACTATAACAACATCAATAGCTTGATAGTGGCATTGTCCTCGGAAAATGAGGACCTACCCAACTTGGAGAATGAGAATCCAAGGCTTCTTTCAAATGTTATCACAAGCCCTTCAACCACCGGAACCTAAAATCTTGAAAAGGGAGAAAATGGGGTTAGCACATCACTTGTACTGAGTATGGGACCATATGCACACAAAACATAAAATCATGCTAAAAAGGGACACTTCATTAAAGTATGCAATTTACTTTGAAAAGTCTTATGCACATACAAGAACCAATACAAGTCATTCATACACATTTATTATTTCAAAGCCATTTACATCACAAAACCAACTACTCTAAGTCTAGTCAAGTCAACATGCATATTGAACATAATTGAGCACATAACCAAGACAACTCTATCATCAAGTCATAACATCAATAAGCATGGATAACAGTTCATAACATCATAACCAAAGCAAAACATTTACTCATGAATCCTCATTAAATCGACTAGCGCAATGACTAAGCAAAGCCCCATAACCTTACTTAATCAAGTAAACCTAACAAGAACAATAACGAATGTCCAACGTCACATAACATATCATTTAGAATCATCATCATCATCATACCTTAGCAATAAAGACCAAACATATTTTCATAAGTGAAACCAACATCATATAGTATCATCAACATGTAAGATCATCATATACATACCATTTACATTTATAAGCATTCACATACATAAGAACATCCTTCTAAGACTTCCTTCAAGGCTAACTAGTGCAATGTATAGGTAGAGTCCCATACATCTACCTAGACTAACCTAAACCCCTTAGGTCATCTTAGTTAGAGTTCATTTATTACATCATTTTACCTTTTGGGAACATATTGCCTTAATCAACATAGACCATATGATCTAATGTGAAATCTGGTGTCATGGAACCCTACACCGAAAGAAGGCAGACTACTTGCCAAGGGAGTACTAAAACATGAATATAACTTCTATTGTGGATCTAATTGCTAATATTCCTATTGGGGCAACATAGTTCAATAACTAAGAGATGTAGTTGAGACCCTCTTTATGCTACATGCATTATAGTGTCCAATATCATTAGTACATTAGTGATCCTACCTTCCCTATGTGTGAAGAGAAACTCCTCACTCTAGTTCACTCGGTCCCGAGCTAAGGTCGCTTTTTGAAATGTCTTGAATGCCTTTATTAATCATCATAGCTTAATGTAGGTCATAGGGTCTATCCCTTATATAAATATTAATCATAGCTCAATAAGAATTGCATGAGTATTGTCCTTTCATTACAATTCATACATGTGAGTTTAGCACATTACATAATGAAATCATGATAAGGCACATTGGTAAGTCATCACCATCCTTATAACATTTACATCTTAGCCAATAACTCACAAACCAGTTCAAGACATTTCAATTCAACATCATACCAACCCTATCAATCTTAATATAAGGTATACTTCAACATAACATCATCACTTAATCACAAGTAATTATAATTGAAGTAAAGAATTGAGATCATAAGACTTACCCCAATCTCCTTTGTAAGCCATCATCAAGGTCTTACCATCAACAATTCTCAATTCAACCCAACAATGGTTGTAATACCATCAAACAATAGTAACCAACATAATAATAAATTCAATTAAATCACTATATAACAATTCATCACTAGTTCATAGCCTAAGGTTAAGATTTAGGTCAAATTCATGATCTACTTCACAACCTAGGTCAATTACTCAAGAACTAGCATAATAGGATTACAATACATCTCAATATATTCATAAATTTACATAATAACAACATAGGATAGTAATTCACACATTAACCAAGCCAATTACATCAATACTAGATAATTCAACTCAAGATCACAACGTAGGGTAAAGGTAAAAAGATCATCTTTTTCAAACTAGGTCGATTCATCAATGAGTAACATAATTGAGTTATAATACATATTAATCTACTCATAATAAACAAAAGGAATCATAAACAAATCAATTCACAAGATCAATTTCGTATTGGAAGAAAACCCACTTTAATTTCATCTTTTTTTATATCAATTTGGAGGAACCCTTTGGGGAAAGAGATCCCAAAGGTGAAAGAAATCACATACCTTGCTAAAACTTGAAGTTTGATGGATAAACTTTCTCATTTTCAGCCCTAATACCATCCTTAGCTTGGTCTTCTATGGTGTTTTTCTACTTGGGAGAGAGAAAGAAGAGAGAAGGAAGAGCAATTAGGTTTTGGAAATTATGAGGGTTAGGTTAGTTTAATTAGGTTAGTGTCTTTATATAGGTCATTAACTAACTTTATTAGACCTCCCTGAACCCCTAACTAATTAACTAACCACCTAATTAATTAATTTAACAAGTCTTCAAACGTGCAGCAAAACAGTGTCTTTGACAGACGAGACCATGACCACACCTCGTTTGTCAATCGACGGCAAAGGGACCACCCGTCTTGTTGGTCCGTCATTGGTGACTGAGACTTTTCAAAATTACCCTTGTCCAAAATGGCTAATTTTCCGTCGACTCCCCGTCGATTGGACTACGCCTCGTCAGTGGCCTTCGTTGGTGACACCGTCCCTTGATAGCTTTTAGCCACTTTTGCGAGGGTCCTCCTCAAGGGACCTTGGTTAGTCATTGGGGAGTCTTACCCGTACGTTTCAACTATGAACTAACTTTAATACGTGTTTGACACCTTTCCACCAAATTTTATCATTTTTTGACTCCTAAAACTTAGTCAAATAGGAAAAGACACAGTAACACCTCAATGAACTAGAATCCGAACGTCATGGAGGTTCTTTGACGTTTTGATTCTAAGACTTCCTAAATGACTTATGTACAATAAAATTGACCTAAACACAATGACACAACCTTTAGGTACTCATATTATGCTCTAAAACACATCTTAGACTTTTGGATTGTTACTTAGACTTATCAATTCCTGCTAATATTTGATGGGATTGTTTGCCCTGATTTCTTATCATAAACAAGTTCTCCTTTTAGGAAATGGTTTTTATATTTTACAAGTCCTTTTATTTTAGGAAATTTTTCAGCACTCTATAAATATAAGTTTGTTCCTTCTAACTTAATCAATATTCACAATTTTGAGAATTGCGCTTATGGGGGAGAATTGTGTGTACCTCGTATTCTAAGTGAAATAATTGAGGTTGTTTCTCTCAGCATTTTTTACTCTCATATTTTTAGTGGATTGCTCATCTTATTTGTGTATGTAGGTTGATTGACTAAACCATATTAAATCTTTCTTTATTTTGGTTTATTTCTCGTTTGTCTTTTTACTCATTGTCGTTCAAGGTTTGCTTTGCTATATTCCGGGTTACAACTATTTTTTCGATCACAACAAGTGGTATTAGCGAAAAATTCAATGATGGATTTAGCTTCAGTGGTTCGACGGTCTAATGGTTGAACCTGGTTGAAATGGTGTTCATCTTGGGGGTGTAGTTCTATCATCAACCTATTCTTTGCAGTAATAATGATTTTTGTTCAAGAAATTTATTCATAGAGTTTCTTTGTGTTGGGACATATATTTAATGGAGGATATTATGAAGAATAGATGCAAGTTGCTGAAGATAATGTGAAGAAGGTGGACAAATTTGTTTTGTCTGAAATTAAAGCCTAGCGGGAGATTCATTGGGTATTATTTGCCCTATGTTTCTTACCATAAATAGGTTTTCCTTTAAGGGAAATGTTTAGGATCAACTAGTACTTTACTTGTAGAAAATTTTTTAGAACTCTATAAATAGAGGCCTTTTAATTTTAACTTAATCAACATTTACAATGTAGTCCTAGGGTTTTAAGAGTTGCAATTATGGGGGAATTTTGTGTACCTCCTTGCCTTCTGAGTGAATTGTTTGAGGTTGTTTCTCTCTACATGTAACAATCCAAAAATGACTATGCTAAGTAAGACCAAAACGTACCTAGAATGCATAGGTTAGACCAGGATCACACGGCTTGATGCGCGTGGAACCAGACCCCTGGACCTATGCACCAACCAAGCCAACCAACTTGGTGAGTTAGTTGAGCTAGGCAGGGTTGGTTCCAGCAATGTTAGGTCCCCAAACACTAGGATTCACCCGGGTGAGTCTTGACCGGACTTAGAGGGTTAGTCCTAGGTTTTAAGGGTTCTAGGGGTAAAAAGGTAATTTTGGGGCTAGGGGTAGTAAAGTAATTACCCTAGGTTGATATGTAATTAATTAAAGAAGGTTTTTGATTAGTCAAAATGGGTCAAAGCTTGGTGGTCAAACCCGAGTTTGACCGGATCTCCACACTCGGGTTCGAGCCGAGTTGGAGGCACTAAAGGGACGATTTAAATAATTTTAACTTAGACAAAAATCAGGAAGGGCATTATAGTAACTTAATATGTAGATTATAATCTGATTTTATTATTTAAATTGTGTGGAATAAGTCAACAACAAACCCCCCAAGAAAAGAGGCGCACGACTCTCACTAGGAGTGTACTCAATGTGCACTCTTAATTCATTATATATCCACAAACGTTTTTCAGCTTTACCTTGCAATTCAAAAATAGAAAAAAAAAATTCTATTGTTCTAAGAGTTCTCGGCATTCATCCATCAAAAATAAAAAGAAAAATTCGTACGCCTAAGTGTTTTAAGAAATCACGTAAAGAACTTCACTTGTGAACAAGAATCAAGGCTCGGAAGAGAGGTTTGTGCGTGGATTAGGACATGTTTGTGGCTTATTGTCAAAGTTGAAAAAGGTATGGGTTTTCTTCTCTCTTGGTCCCTTTACCAAGAGTCCCCTAAGGTTCAGTACGTATTCCAATCGAAAACTAAGGTTGCCCCCGCATGCCCTTGTGATTAGATCCTCTGAAAAGTTGATGCATGCGTTGGTATGTTTGCTGGTAGCTAATCTTAGGAACGTTTGTGATTGTGTGCAATGTGATTTTTTCGGACAGCGTATGATCATTTTATGTGTGTTCAATTATATGTATGTTTTATGTACACGATAATTCTAATACCATGTGATGCATATTACGGATTTCTTTCAAGAACGTGGTGAATTATGTTCTATGTAATTGTCGTGTTATTAACATATGATGATGAAACCGTGATGTTCATGAAAAGTAAATGAAAGTGATGATCTAAAATGAAATACTAATTGCCGAATTAAAATGAGTCTAAGACTTTCCGCCATGTACATCAATGCACAAAGAAATGGTACGGATATTTGGACGTAAGTTTAGGCTAAAGTATTGGTTAAAGTTGATATAAAAATCGAAAACCAACTTGTCTAAGACTACAATGTAAAAAAAAATGAACTTGAGGACCTAATGCTAATTATAGAAGACTCAGCTAAATTCAAATAAAGAAAATGCTACACCTAAGAATCGAACCCGAGACCTCAAGGTTCTAGCACAAGATGAAGAGGTCTTGAGTAAATTTTAAAAAAAGAATAATGTTGGGTGTAAGATGGGAATCGAACCCGGCCTCAAGGCCAAATGTGTGAGTTACATAAGTATCATAATCAAAAATTATATGTTGCCCAAGGGATTCGAACACGGATCCCCTTGACGGAAAATTGTGAGGCACATAAGTCTTACATACAATAAAATAAAACGCAACCACTAGGGATCGAACTCGGGTTCTCTTGGACGAATGTGTGAAGACACATAAGTCAAACACGCACACACAATGAAAATAAATCAAAAGACTATATGCTGCCCAAGGGATTCGAACACGGGTAAAGTCTAAGATCACTTAAATCATGAAAGTAAGCCTTATGAATGGTGTAACCCGAAAGGGGTACTACCATGAGTGTAAAGTACACTAAAGGCCATGTGCATGATATATGACGTAAGTTAGTAGCAAGATGAAGAAATGAACATTCAAGTAATGAGGAGAGTAATTATGTTAAACTATGATGCTAATGAAAATGGTGACAACATGATAAGAGGCTAAGATGAATGGTGAGACAAGTCTCAACCAAGCCTAAGTAAAGGTCACTAAAAGTGCTCACCTAAGAGAGTGTTGAATATTAAGAGACAAGTCTCAATCAAATTCTATATGTAAGTGTAAGGACAATTCACACTTAATATGTAAAGAAGAGATAAGAGATCATATAATGAGCTATGACTACCTCATGCTAGAAGATAGCTTCGATGATGTATGAGTTGAATGTAAATAGGAACTTTAAACTAAGCACCAATAGGCTAGTTATGAGTGGTGATGCCTTCTTTCCGGATGGGCGGAGGTTCACGTAATTCTCATGAGATGAGACTGTCCACCAAGGTGGGTATGGGTCTCCTTAAATCTCCTCGTCGTTGAACTATGTTGCCAACATAGGGAACTAGCTTGGTTCGAACCCATAAAGCTAGCATGTTTTGGTTTCACTTTGGCCAGTGACTCCACCTCTTTTTGGTGTGGGGAAGACACCGGATTTCATGATGCTCAAATGATCTATGTCGGTTAAGGTTGAAAGTTTCTCAAAGTATGAAAGATAATAAAATGAACGATACCGAAGGTGTTTGTGCAAGACAAACAGGAGGTGAAACCGGACTCAAGTAATGACATTAGGTCATTCTTGGTCATTGCACTTCATGATCCCGATGAGAGTCTTACAATTCATCCTAGGTATAGTTGGTGTTTACATCCGCCTATGAATGAATGAAATGAATGAAGTACGAATGAACGAATGAAGTAGACTCTGTTTTTGCTAAAGGAGGCCCTCGGTTGAGGTCCCATATGTTGGGCCCTCACTTGAGATGTCTTAATGCTACGTCCATGATTCCAAGGTCTCGTGAATATGAAATGTATAATATATGAAACATGAAATGTATATTATGTGAACCTATGTGTGTATAATGTGACATATTCATGGTATGACCTTCCTATTACGAATTAGGCAAGTCAAGAGACTTTGACCTTCTAAAAAGGCATGTTGATTAGGAAGATCCATTCTTAGTTCATGCATTACCGTTCTGTGTTGCTGCATGTACACATACTTAGTACAAGTGTGTACTAATTCCATACAATATTACTATTTTAGGTGCAGGCTCAAGTGGACGTTGAAGGTATCATTGCAGCTGTTCGGACTCAGAGATTTCATCCGGACTTGGTAGGTCCTCATTCATTCGAGGATGCCTGCCTTTACATTTCTTTCTTAATAGTAGGTTTAAACTAGTGGAGTATATTCCACTAGTGTTTCTTTCCTATTTTATTGAGACGCTTGTAACAGTGCCGTTTTGGCAAGTATTACTTATGACATGAGATTCTATTTCTTTCAAGTTGTATGTTTATATAACTAGATGGTAATGTATGAGCAATGAACTTCCTTACAAATACGCGTTTATATGAAGTCTATGTATACTTCAAATATAAACAAAAAGTTTTACTTTTTCTGCTAAAATTAACCGTATGAATGTGATGAATGCAAGAAGAGGCTTGTCTGTGACCTATGAGAGGTCAACGACGCCGGTTGTGATTCGGATTCCAGAATCTGGGTTGTGACAAACTTGGTATCAGATCATTAGGTTAAATATCCAAGGCATCAGTCTCATATCAACCATGTTAAGTAGTTTCTAAGTTATGGTAGTGAAGTGCACCACTATTATGAATTAGAGACTGCATAATGTTTAGGAAATTTTCCCTTCTTCTACTCTTTATCGTGATATGTGGAAATGTGACATAATTGTGTCATTAAGAATCTAACTCTCTTTTTGTATCTATGTGTAGATAATGAATATGAGGACAAATGCAGGCAGGAGGGTAGGTGGGGCTGGTGGAAATCAAGTTCCTCCTCAAGCCCAAGTTGCTG
The DNA here is from genome assembly GCA_016801875.1 of Solanum sitiens. Lineage (NCBI taxonomy): Eukaryota > Viridiplantae > Streptophyta > Magnoliopsida > Solanales > Solanaceae > Solanum > Solanum sitiens. The sequence goes on along the minus strand of JABWTJ010000819.1, from coordinate 259,336 downwards.
CTGATCAAGTGTCTATCAATCCAACTGGGTTGACATATGGTGAAGTGAGGAATGCTTTGTTGCAGATGGCACAGGCCATCACTACTCAGGCTCAAGCCATCATGGCTCAAGCCGCGAGAGAGGGTGCTCACAGAGAGAACCCTCATGCTAGCACCATGGCTAGCAGGTTGAGGGTCTTCACCACAATGAACCCCCCAGTTTACTACGAAACCAAGACCAATGAGGATCCCTAAGAGTTCGTGCATGAGGTCCACAAGATTCATTGTGCCATGGGAGTAGATGAGGAGGCGAAGGCTGAGTTGAATGCATATCAACTCAAAGATGTGGCACATATTTGGTACCGGATGTGGGCTGATGGCCGAGCACGTGGAGATGTTCCCATCACTTGGGATGTTCTCAAGACTGCCTTTCAGGAGATATTTTTCCCCAGAGAACAACGAGAAGACAAGTTTTAAGAGTTCATCAACCTGAGACAGGGAGGTATGTCAGTCAAGGAGTATTCCTTGAAATTCGTTAAACTCTCAAAGTATGCTTCTTCTCTGGTGGCAAATAGCAGGGATGAAATGAGCAGGTTTGTGACTGGCGTGTCACAGGATCTTGTGGAAGTTTGTCGGGTAGCCATGTTGCATGATAGTATGGATCTGGGCAGGTTGATGGTGCATGATCAGAAAGTAGAGGAGAGACGTCGTAAGAGGAGAGTTCATGAAAGCAAGAAGCCTGAGACTGCGGATCAGACTGGTTCTATCTTGGGAAAGGGCTCATTTGGAGTCCAGAACAGGGCTAAGTTAAAGAGATATTCAGGTAATCCTACTTCTTCAGAAAATTCTAATCCAAAGTGAACGAGTCTGGCCCCAGAAAGGGAAATGATCGGAACGTCCAGCAAAAAAGCAAGCTTTGTGGTAAGTGTGGACGTCCTCATGGGGGTGAATGTTTAGTAGGTACTAACAGCTGCTTCGGGTGTGGAAAGGATGGACACATGGTCCGATATTATCCTCAAACGATGAATAAGGCCAAGGCATATGCTCAGCCTCGGCCAAATATGAATGCTGCAGCCGAACCTCCTAAAAGGAACTGATTTTATGCGCTGAAAGGTAGATAAGAGCAAGAGAAGTCAGCTGATGTTGTCACGGGTATGTTGCATGTCTTTACTTTCCTAATGTATGCATTGTTATATCCAGGATCCACTCTATCATTTGTTACTCCATTGATAGCTAGTAGGTTTGATGTGTTTCCTCAAATCTTGCATGAGCCGATTCTAGTAAGTACTCCCATAGGAGACGGCATTAGAGAAGAAAGAGTGTATAAAAATTGTCCAATTCATATCCTTGATAGAGTCACTCACGCTGATCTTGTGGACTTAGCCATGCTTGATTTTGATATAATCTTGGGTATGGATTGGCTTAATAAGTATTATGACACAATAGATTATCGGAACAGCGTAGTGAGGTTTCAGTTTCCAAATGAGTTAGAGCGGGAATGGGAAGGGTATGGTTCAAGTCCAGTGGGCCAAATTGTTTCACACTTTAAGGGCAATAAGATGATAGCTAAGGGGTATTTGTACCACTTAGTTAGAGTCAATGACTTAGATCAAGAAGTTCCTTCCATAGACTCAGTGTCAATAGTGAATGAGTTCCCAGATGTATTTCTGGAGGATTTACCAGGAATCCCTCCTGAACGTGAGATTGACTTTGGTGTTGATTTAGATCCCAACACCAAGCCAATTTCTATTCCCCTGTATAGGATGCCACCAGCTGAACTCAAAGAGTTGAAGTTGCTGTTAAAAGATCTACTTGATAAGGGCTTCATCCAGCCGAGCATATCCCCATGGGGTGCTCTAGTGTTGTTCGTAAAGAAAAAGGATGGAACCCTTAGAATGTGCATTGATTATAGGCAACTCAACAAAGTTACTATAAAGAATAAGTACCCTCTTACCAGAATTGACGATTTATTTGACCAACTCCAAGGTTCAAGTTTCTTTTCCAAGATAGACCTTCGGTCAGGCTATCATCAGCTTAGAGTGAGGCGGAAAGACGTCCCTAAGACGGCTTTCCGTACTAGATATGGACATTATGAATTTCTGGTCATGTCATTCGATCTCACTAACGCACCAGCCACGTTTATGGACCTTATAAATAGAGTTTTCCGTGAGTTCCTTGATTCCTTTGTCATATTATTCATAGATGACATTCTTATATACTCCAAGTCTAGAGAAGAGCATGAAGTACACTTAAGAAAGACATTGCAAGTACTCAGAAAAAATCAGCTGTATGCAAAGTTCAGCAAATGTGAATTCTGGTTGAGATCAGTGACCTTCCTTGGTCATGTTGTGACCGAACAGGGTGTAGAAGTTGATCCTAAAATGGTCGAGGCAGTGAAGAAATGGACGAGACCCCTTACTCCTACCGATATTCGAAGTTTTCTGGGTTTGGCCAATTACTAACGCAGGTTTGTGGAAGGCTTTTCCACTATTGTTTCTCCATTGACAGCCTTGACGAAGAAGAAGGTAAAGTTTGAGTGGTCTGAAAAATGTGAGAAGAGCTTCCAAGAGCTCAAAGATCGACTCACTTCAGCCCCAGTTCTCACGTTGTCGAGGAGTGCTGCAGGATATGTGGTGTAATGTGATGCTTCCCACTTAGGTTTTGGATGTGTTATTATGAAGGATGGCAAGGTGATTGCATATGCATCGAGACAGTTGAAAATCCACGAAAAGAACTATCCTACTCATGATCTTGAGTTAGCTGTTGTGGTGTTTGCATTAAAACTTCGGAGACATTATTTATATGGTGTACATGTTGATGTATATACTAACCATAAAATTCTTCAGTATGTTTTTACACAGAGGGAGTTGAACCTTTGTCATAGGAGATGGATAGAACTGCTCAAAGATTATGATATGAGTGTTTATTATCACCCTGGCAAGGCCAATGTAGTGGCTGATGTGTTGAGTCGATTGAGCATGGGCAGCGTGTCTCATATTGATGAAGAGAAGAAGGAGTTGGTTAAAGAGGTACACCAATTGGCTAGATTGGGTGTACGGCTGGCAGATGCACCAAGTGGAGGTGTTTTGGTTCACTCAAGCTCTGAATCCTCATTTGTTGTAGATGTTAAATCCAATCAACATCTCGACCCAGTACTTATGGAGTTGAAAGACTCAGTATTGAGTAAGTTGAATGAATCATTTTCCCTAGGAGGGGTTGGTGTACTCAGGTACCAAAACAGGTTATGTGTGCCCAATGTTGATAATTTGAGGTCTAATATTTTGGCAGCAGCTCATGGTTCCAGGTATTCCATTCATCCAGGTGCCACCAAGATGTACCTTGACCTTAAATAGGTCTATTGGTGGGAAGGCATGAAGAGAGATATCTCTAAATTCGTGGAGGAGTGTCCGAATTGCAACAGGTTAAGGCAGAACACCTTAAGCCTGGGGGTCTCACTCAGACGATTGAGATTCCAACATGGAAGTGGGAGGCAATCAATATGGATTTTGTGGTTGGTCTGCCAAAGACTAGGAAACTACATGATTCGATTTGGGTTATTGTTGACAGAATGACCAAGTCCGCTCACTTCATACCTGTGAAGTCTATTTACAAAGCTGAAGATTATGCCAAGCTTTATATTAATGAGATAGTGAGATGGCATGGGATTTCTCTGTCTATCATCTCGGATAGGGGATCACAATTTACTTCTTATTTTTGGAGATCTTTCCAAAAGGGCTTGGGTACACAGGTGAAGCTTAGTACTGCTTTTCATCCGCAGATGGATGGACAAGCAGAGCGTAGCATGCAGACCCTTGAAGACATGTTGAGAGCATGTATTGTTGACTTCAAGGGGATTTGGGATGATCACTTGCCGCTGATAGAGTTCTCTTACAATAATAGCTACCATTCCAGTATTGGGATGGCACCTTTTGAAGCACTATATGGCCGAAGATGTAGGTCTCTGGTTGGGTGGTTTGAGGTAGGAGAATCTGCCATCCTTGGCCCTGAGATCGTACATGAGGCTATGGAGAAGGTGAGAATGATCAGATATAGATTGGCTACTACTTACAGTCGTCAAAAATCCTATGCAGACAACATAAAGAGAGCTCTAGAATTTGAGGTGGGTGATCACGTCTACTTGAAGATATCACCCATGAAAGGGTGATGAGGTTTGGTAAGAAAGGTAAGTTGAGTACGGGTATATAGGTCCGTATGAGGTCTTGCAGCGAGTAGGAAATGTTGCCTACGAATTGAAGTTACCTCAAGATTTGGCTTCTGTTCATCCAGTGTTTCACGTTTCAATGCTTAAGAAGTGTCTAGGCGATCCAGCATCCATCCTTCCTGTTGAGGGGTTAGGAGTTGATGAGAACCTTTCTTATGAAGAGGTTCCAATCGAAATTTTAGATCGTCAAGTGAAGCGACTGAGGAACAAGGAGGTTGCCACTGTGAAAGTCCTATGGCAGAACCACCTTGTTGAGGGAGCAACGTGGGAGGCCGAGGCTGATATGAGATCCCGTTATCCTCATTTGTTAAGTTCCTAAGGTTAGATATTCTTTTCCTAAAGTCTGATTTATGTTTAAGAAACTCTAAGTTCTAAGTGCTGTAGTCATATTGGTGTGATAGGTCACTAATCGTATGTTTTATCATAGCACTATATGAGTTAAAATGAAGTTATGTTTGCAATTTATGTTGCTGTTTTTGTGTAGCATAGGCATGTTTTCTGTGTTGCATGAATTGTGATGTGCATTAAGTTAAGTGTGATTGATAAGGAAATTCCTCAATCTCAAGTATGAAGCCTTAGATAAGCTTGAATGGTATGCATCACCCAAATAAGTGTGAATCAAATTTTCACAAAAGAGAAACGTTTTAGTATGATGAAGTAACTTTCGAAAATCACCCTCTTTGTTTAAATTATGTGTAGTGTCATTTGGGGAAGAATGTTCCTAAGGGGGGGATAATGTAACAATCTGAAAACGACTATGCTAAGTAAGACCTAAACGTACCTAGAATGCATAGGTTAGACCGGGTTCACACGGCTTGATGCGCGTGGAACCAGACCCCTGGACCTATGGACCAGCCAATCCAACCAACTTGGTGAGTTAGTTGAGCTAGGTAAGGTTGGTTCCAGCCATGTTAGGTCCCCGAACACTAGGATTCACCCGGGTGAGTCTTGACCGGACTTAGAGCGTTAGTCCTAGGTTTTAAGGGTTCTAGGGGTAAAAAAGTAATTTCGGGGCTAAGGGTAGTAAAGTAATTACCCTAGGTTGATATTTAAATAATTAAATAAGGTTTTCGATTAGTCAAAATGGGTCAAAGCTCGGTGGTCAAACTCGAGTTTTACCGGATCTCCACACTCGGGTTCGAGCCGAGTTTGAGGCACTAAAGGGACGATTTAAATGATTTTAAATTGGACAAAAATCAGGAAGGGAATTATAGTAACTTAATATGTAGATTATAATATGATTTTATCATTTAAATTGTGTTGAATAAGTCAACAACAAACCCCCCAAGAAAAGAGGGGCACGACTCCCACTAGGAGTGTACTCAATGTGCACTCTTAATTCATTATATATCCACAAACGTTTTCCAGCTTTACCTTGCAATTCAAAAACAGATAAATAAAATAAGTCTACTTTTCTAAGAGTTCTCAGCATTCATCCATCAAAAACGAAAAGAAAAATTCATATGCTTAAGTGTTTTAAAAAATCACGTAAAGAACTTCACTTGTGAACAAGAATCAAGGCTCGGAAGAGAGGTTTGTGCGTGGGTTAGGACGTGTTTGTGGCTGGTTGTCAAATTTGAAAAAGGTATGGTTTTTCTTCTCTCTTGGTCCCTTTACCAAGAGTCCCCTAAGGTTCAGTACGTATTCCAATCGAAAACTAAGGTTGCCCCCATTGCATGCCCCTGTCATTAGATCCTCTTAAAAGTTAATGCATGCGTTGGTATATTTGCTGGTAGCTAATCTTAGGAACGTTTGTGATTGTGTGCAATGTGATGTCTTCAGACAGCGTAGGATCATTTTATGTGTGTCCGATTATATGTATGTTTTATGTACACGATAATGCTAATACCATGTGATGCATATTACGGATTGCTTTCAAGAACGTGGTGAATTATATTCTATGTAATTGTCATGTTATTAACATATGATGATGAAACCGTGATGTTCATGAAAAGTAAATGAAAGTGATGATCTAAAATAAAATACTAATTGTCGAATTAAAATGTGTCTAAGACTCTCGGCCATGTACATCAATGCACAAAGAAATGGTACAGATATTTGGACGTAAGTTTAGGCTAAAGTATTGGTTAAAGTTGATATAAAAATCGAAGACCAACTTGTCTAAGACTACAGTGTAAGAAAAATGAACTTGAGGACCTAATGCTAATTAGAGAAGACTCGTCTAAATTCAAATAAAGAAAATGCTACACCTAAGAATCGAACCCGAGACCTCAAGGTTCTAGCACTAGATGAAGAGGTCTTGAGTAAATTTTAAAAAAAAAAGAATAATGTTGGGTGTAGGATGGGAATCGAACCCGGCCTCAAAGCCAAATGTGTGATATAATAAGTCTCATATATAATAAAAAAGTATATGCTGCCCAAGGGAATCGAACACGGATCCCCTTGACCGAAAATTGTGAGGCACATAAGTCTTACATACAATAAAATAAAATGCAGCCACTAGGGATTTAACTCGGGTTCTCTTGGCCAAATGTGTGAAGACACATAAGTCTCACACGCACACACAATGAAAATAAATCAAAAGAATATATGCTGCCCAAGAGATTCGAACACGGGTAAAGTCTAAGTTCACTTAAATCACGAAAGTAAGCCTTATGTATGGTGTAACCCGAAAGGGGTACTACCATGAGTGTAAAGTACACCAAAGGCCATGTGCATGACATATGACGTAAGTTAGTAGCAAGATAAAGAAATGAACATTCACGTAATGAGGAGAGTAATTATGTTAAACTATGATGCTAATCAAAATGGTGACAACATGATAAGAGGCTAAGATGAATGGTGAGACAAGTCTCAGCCAAGCCTAAGTAAAGGTCACTAAAAGTGCTCACCTAAGAGAGTGTTGAATATTAAGAGACAAGTCTTAATCACATTCTATATGTAAGTGTAAGGACAATTCACACTAAATACGTAAAAAAGAGATGAGAAATCATATAATGTGCTATGACTACCTCATGCTAGAAGCAAGCTTCGATTATGTATGAGCTGAATGTAAATAGGAACTTTAAACTAAGCACCGATAGGCTAGTTATGAGTGGTCATGCCTTTTTTCGGGAAGGACGGAGGTTCACGTAATTCTCATGAGATGAGACTGTCCACCAAGGTGGGTATGGTCTCCCTAAATCTCCTAGTCTTTGAACTATGTTGCCAACATAGGGAACTAGCTTGGTTCGAACCCATAAAGCTAGCATGTTTTGGTTTCACTTTGGCCAGTGACTCCACCTCTTTTCGATGTGGGGAAGACACCGGATTTCATGATGCTCACATGATCTATATCGGTTAAGGTGGAAAGTTCCTCAAATTATGAAAGATAATGAAATGAACGATACGGAAGGTGTTTGTGCAAGACAATCAGGAGGTGAAACCGGACTCAAGTAATGACATTAGGTCATTCTTGGTCATTGCACTTCATGATCCCGATGAGAGTCTTACAATTCATCCTAGGTATAGTTGGTGTTTACATCCGCCTATGAATGAATGAAATGAATGAAGTACGAATGAACGAATGAAGTAGACTCTGTTTTTGCTAAAGGAGGCCCTCGGTTGAGGTCCCATATATTGGGCCCTCACTTGAGATGTCTTAATGCTACGTCCATGATTCCAAGGTCTCGTGAATATGAAATGTATAATATATGAAACATGAAATGTATGTTATGTGAACCTATGTGTGTATAATGTGACATATTCATGGTATGACCTTCCTATTACGAATTAGGCAAGTCAAGAGACTTTGACCTTCTAAAAAGGCATGTTGATTAGGAAGATCCATTCTTAGTTCATGCATTACCGTTCTGTGTTGCTGCATGTACACATACTTAGTACAAGTGTGTACTAATTCCATACAATATTACTATTTTAGGTGCAGGCTCAAGTGGACGTTGAAGGTATCATTGCAGCTGTTCGGACTCAGAGATTTCATCCGGACTTGGTAGGTCCTCATTCATTCGAGGATGCCTGCCTTTACATTTCTTTCTTAATAGTAGGTTTAAACTAGTGGAGTATATTCCACTAGTGTTTCTTTCCTATTATATTCAGACGCTTGTAATAGTGCCATTTTGGCAAGTATTACTTATGACATGCGATTCTATTTCTTTCAAGTTGTATGTTTCTATAACTAGATGGTTTATGTATGAGCAATGAACTTCCTTACAAATATGTGTTTATATGAAGTCTATGTATACTTCAAATATAAACAAAAAGTTTCAAATTTTCCGCTAAAATTAACCGTATGAATGTGATGAATGCAAGAAGAGGCTTGTCTGCGACCTATGAGAGGTCAACGACGCCGGTTGCGATTCAGATTCTAGAATCCGGGTCGTGATACTATATTTCGTAATCTCATATTTATAATGGATTGCTCATCTCATCTATGTATGCAGATCTGTAACACTTCGGAAGTTCCGTGACATAGACTAGAGTATAACCTATTAGATAATGATTAAAATGGTGTTTCGAGACCTTGACTAATGTAACAAACAAGATCTAGAAGTATTAGAGCCTAAACGTCAAGGGACGACCATGACGTCCCGAAACTAGTCAAAATGAACTAGTAAACGTCATTAGGTCTTGTGAAGGTTTGGAAGTGTTGTATAGAGTCTAAATCTTGTAAAAATTCACTAAATAGGTACAATTATGCATATAGGGTCAAATTGTCCGGGTCCGACCCGCCGAGGGCCGCCGTAGGGTTCCTTGAAGGGACCCCACACTTGGCCAAACAAGTTGCCAAAGAAGCAACCAAATTGGTCTCGCAAGAAATCAGTCCGCGTCGCGTACATGGTTCACCAAGGAGAAAAAATATTGGTCCGAGTCGCGGACACGTTCTTAGACTTTTGGAGTGTTACAAAGACTTATCAATTCTTCCTCAAATTTGTTGGGATTGTTTGCCCTGATTTCTTATCATAAACAAGTTCTCCTTTTCGGAAAATGTTTTAATATTTTACAAGTCCTTTCATTTTAGGAAATTTTTTAGGACTCTATAAATATAGGCTTGTTCCTTCTAACTTAATCAAAATTCACAATTTTGAGAATTGCGGTTATGGGGGAGAATTGTGTGTACCTCGTATTCTGAGTGAAATAATTGAGGTTGTTTCTCTCTGCATTTTTTACCCTCATATTTTTAATGGATTGCTCATCTTATTTGTGTGTGTAGGTTGATTGGCTGAACCATATTAAATCATTGTATATTTTGGTTTGTTTATCGTTTGTCTTTTTACTCATGGTCGTTCAAGGTTCGCTTTTCTATATTCCGCGTTACACCTATTTTTTTCGATCCCAACAAGTGGTATTAGAGAAAAATTTAATGATGGATTTAGATTCAGTGGTTCGATGGTCTAATGGTTGAACCAGGTTAAAATGGTGTTCATCTTGGGGGTGTAGTTCTAGTCGCAACCTTTTGTTTGTCTGTAATACTGATTTTTGTTCGAGAAATTTATTCAGAGAGTTTCTTGGTGTTGGGACATAGATTTAAATGAGGACATTATGAAGAATAGATGCAAGTTGTTGAAGATAATGTGAAGAAGGTGGACAAATTAATTTTGTCTGAAATTAAAGCCTAGCGGGAGATTTATTGGGTTTTATTTGCCCTATTTTTTCTTACCATAAATAGGTTCTCCTTTAAGAGAAATGTTTAGGATCAACTAGTACTTTACTTGTAGAAAACATTTTAGAACTCTATAAATAGAGGCTTTTTAATTTTAACTTAATCAACATTCCCAATGTAGTCCTAGGGTTTTAAGAGTTGCAATTATGGGGGAATTTTGTGTACCTCCTTGTCTTCTGAGTGAATTGGTTGAGGTTGTTTCTCTCTATATTTCGTAATCTCATATTTATAATGGATTGCTCATCTCCTCTATGTATGCAGATATGTAACACTCCGGAAGTTGCATGACTTAGATTAGAGCTTCAGCTATTAGATAATGATTAAAATGGTGTTTCCAGACCTAGACTAATGTAATAAACATGATCTAGAAATATTAGATCCTAAACATTAAGGGACGACCATGAAGTCCCGAAACTAGTGAAATTGAACTAGTAAACGTCCTTAGGTCTTGTGAAGGTTTCGAAGTGTTGTATGGAGTCTAAAGCTTGTAACAATTCACTAAATAGGTAAAATTATGCATATAGGGTCAAAACGTCCGGGTCCGACCCGCCGAGGGCCGCCCTAGAGGTCATTGAAGGGACCCCACACTTGGCCAAACAAGTTGCCAAAGAAGCAACCAAATTGGCCTCGCAAGAAATCAGTCCGCGTCGCGTACATGGTTCACCAAGGAGAAAAAATATTGGTCCGAGTCGCGATAACGTTCTTAGACTTTTGGAGTGTTACAAAGACTTATCAATTCTTGCTCAAATTTGTTGGGATTGTTTGCCCTGATTTCTTATCATAAACAAGTTCTCCTTTTAGGAAAATGTTTTAATATTTTATAAGTCCTTTTATTTTAGGAAATTTTTTAGGACTCTATAAATATAGGCTTGTTCCTTCTAACTTAATCAATATTCACAATTTTGAGAATTGCGGTTATGGGGGAGAATTGTGTGTACCTCGTATTCTGAGTGAAATAATTGAGGTTGTTTCTCTCTGTATTTTTTACTCTCATAATTTTAGTGGATTGCTCATCTTATTTTTGTATGTAGGTTGATTGATTGAACCATATTAAATCTTTGTATATTTTGGTTTGTTTCTCGTTTGTCTTTTTACTCATGGTCGTTCAAGATTTGCTTTGCTATATTCCGCGTTACACCTATTTTTTTCGATCCCAACAAGTGGTATTAGAGAAAAATTCAATGATGGATTTAGGTTCAGTGGTTCGATGGTCTAATGGTTGAACCAGGTTAAAATGGTGTTCATCTTGAGGGTGTAGTTCTAGCCGCAACATTTTCTTTGCAGTAATAATGATTTTTGTTCAAGAAATTTATTGAGAGAGTTTCTTTGTGTTGGGACATAGATTTAATGGAGGAGATTATGAAGAATCGATGAAAGTTGTTGAAGATAATGTGAAGAAGGTGGACAAATTTATTTTGTCTGAAATTAAAGCCTAGCGGGAGATTCTTTGCCCTATGTTTTTTACCATAGATAGGTTCTCCTTTAAGGGAAATGTTTAGGATCAACTAGTACTTTACTTGTAGAAAAAATTTTAGAACTCTATAAATAGAGGCTTTTTAATTTTAACTTAATCAACATTCACAATGTAGTCCTAGGGTTTTAAGAGTTGTAATTATAGGGGAATTTCGTATACCTTCTTGCCTTCTGAGTGAATTGGTTGAGGTTGTTTCTCTCTATATTTCGTAATCTCATATTTATAATTGATGCACATCTCCTCTATGTATGCAGATCTGTAACACTCCGGAAGTTTCATGACTTAGACTAGAGCTTCACCAATTAGATAATGATTAAAATGGTGTTTCCAGAGCTATACTAATGTAATAAACATAATCTAGAAGTATTAGATCCTAAACGTCAAGGGACGACTATGACGTTCCGAAACTAGTGAAATTGAACTAGTAAACGTCCTTAGGTCTTGTGAAGGTTTGGAAGTGTTGTATGGAGTCTAAATCTTGTAAAAGTTCATTAAATAGGTAAAATTATAAATATAGGGTCAAAACGTCCTGGTCCGACCCGCCGAGGGCCGTCCTAGGGGTCCTTGAAGGGACCCCACACTTGGCCAAACAAGTTGCCAAAGCAGCAACCAAATTGGCCTAGCAAGAAATCAGTCCGCGTCGCGGACATGGTTCACCAAGGAGAAAAAATCTTGGTCCGAGTCGTGGACAGGTCGCGGACTCTACTGTATCAAAAATTAATTTTGAAAATCTTGGGGGAAAAGCTCCGCGATGCGGACTTGTTTCCCGATGAAAAATCTGAAATTAGAATTCAAGTTTGACTTCACAAAAGGTCAACTTAAGTTAGGGGTATTTTGGATATTTTAGGGGAGGGTTATAAATTGATTTTAAATCAGTTTTACCTCACATTTTTTCCACTCAAATCAAATCCCCAAATCAAAATCCAAAGCTCTCACTTCTCTCTACTTTCTCTCTCTACCCAACCTCCATTTTAATGGGTGCTGACAAATATGTTATATAACATTTTCAGTATTTTTTATATACATATACAAAATTTCCTTGGAGTCAATGGGTGCTCTCGAGCACCCAAACCTCAACACGTGATGCACCCTTGATCCATCGAGCATATCAAAATCAAAATCGTAAAACATCAAAGTTCATATAAAATAACAAGAGTTTTTGGTTAAAATCATCCCTGAAGTATGACCTAAACCTAAACTACATCCCATTGTTATGTACGTGAACAAAAAACATCGCTGAACTATCCAAAAAGTTGCAAAATTCATCCTTCTATCTATTTTTTACAAAAATTCACGCCACCAATAAAAAAAAAGTGTCAAATCAAATGAATATATGTACATGTGGTTAACCTAGTAAAGTTAGGTGTTTTTTTTAATTTTTAGAAATTGAGGGCTTAAATCAAAATCGAATAAAATATATTCAAATTCTAAATATTTTAAGTAAAAATATGGTCAAATACTACTCCACTTTCAAAATTTTTAAATAAAGTAATTTTTTTTTTTATATTTTCATACCAAAATGCCTACGTATTTTAACTAAAATTTAAGTATTTATGTACATTGTATAAAATATGAATTGCATTGTAAATAAACTACATACGCCCTAAATATTATATTAAAGAAAATTTCTAAATAGTTGAATGTAATATTTTTAAAATGATTTCTTTTACATAATCTTTCTAACCATCGAAACCTACTGTAATATTTCAAAACTTATTATTGTTGCAAGTCGATTCACTTGATGTTGCAAAAAATATATATAAACTAACAACACACAAAATTTGAATCATGAGAATGAAAGATTAATTTTCTATTCAATTCCTTATCCTTTTTAAGTAACTTTGATCTCATCCTAGCCAAGAAATGACCAAATTTAAAATATTTTTGTATTGGTTCTATCAATTTCTTAACAAAAATATACTGAAGGATGATTCGTGTTATTTTTTTTGGATAGTATAAGTATATTTTTTGCTCACTTAGATAATATAAGAATGTACATTAGATTTGAGTCATAATTGAGGGATGAATTTGGCCAAAAACTCAAAATAACTATAAAGAAGTTTCTTGAAAGTGGGTTAATGATTTAGGATATTTTCGTCCTTTAATATTCAGCGAGGAACTTTGATGCTTATTAGGGTCGGCCGAACTAGGGTGGAGAAACAGAGTATATCAGAAAAGATGCTTCAAATTCGTTTTAGCAAGCCAGCAAATGAGAGTGGTGGAGTTGCTAAGTGGTTGCCTCCTGAAAATGTTACAGTTGCTTGCCCTGATCATGTCGTTTTATCTGATCTTCCTGTAGCCAAGAGTGTTGGTACAGTAAATCCTGCATCTATGATTAAAAGGGTTGGCCAGAGTCCTGCCGACAGCTTGGTGAACGAGTACATTTTTGTTTTTGATTTGACTTTCAAATTGCTGTTTAGGGAAGTCTGGTGAGGGTAAAATTCAATCTTCAACCCTTAATCTTTTGCCCTAATTTTTCTGATTTTCTAACTGTTGTTTATGGACGCTTGGTCACTCGTTAATAAACTTCAACCCTTAAATTTTGCCCTAATTTTTGTGTCCTCCTCTGATTTTTTTATATATTATTTGTGAATATCTGGTGTGTATAGAAAGTTCAAAGGTTTACTTTTGCCCTAAGTTGCTCACACTCTCCAAAAATGCAAGGATCCTACACATGTCTGATAACATTTTTTTAGAGTCGAGCAACCTAGCTTTTGTCTATGTTTATAGAGGCAACATGTCAAGTTTGCATAGAAGTCCAAGAGTTTGTCTTGTGTTTCTAGTTAAGCACTTCAGTTGCGATCAGTGTTGCATCAACGATCTTTTTGACTTGAATGAAAGCACTTTGATGTCCTGAGACTAATTTGTCAATCACCATTTTCAGTATCTCTGCTATGTGTTTTGCAGCTATTGTATACAAACTACCAAGTTGCAATCAGTGTTGCATCGAAGTAGTTGTTGTTATAGAGCAATCAGGATTGGTAATTCTTTTTTACTTATATCAGCGTATCCAACTAAATTGAGAAAGTGTATCCAGCAAAATTGAGTTCTTTGCTTAAAACCTCCAAACAAATGTTGTATGTGAGACAGCGGACTTGCCCTAAAATAATGTATTCAAAGTTGGGTTTTCAGGCAACAATTATAACTAAAAGAGTATTTGGAGAGGACTGATCCTCACCAAAGTGAAATGCTTCACTTGGCTAGTCATCAAAAGAGCCTGCTTAACTCAAGAAGTCATACAGAAGAAAGGAATGCGACCAGTCCCTAGATGTTTCCTATACAATTTGACAGGGGAAAATAATAAACACCTATTCCTACACTAAAAATTCACTACGAAGATCTGGGGAGCTTTTCCTCTACATCACACGCTTCAGCAAGACTATGCTAGAACACACTTTTGATCTTTCTAGTTGCTGGATCAAAAGGGGGGTTAGCAAGATTCAAAAGAAGTGGTGGAAGCAAATACCATCATGCATATCATGGCCCGCAAGGAAGGAAAGAATTGGAGATGTTTTGAAGGTAAAACTAATTTCATTCGCAAAGTATTATGGAATTGTTTAGTATCCTACTTTTTTGGTGTAAATAACTATGTATAGAAGTTGTAGATCAACTTATTCATAGGGAGCTTGTAATTTTGGTTAGGGTTGTAGATTTTTGAAGGCGGACAACATGCCCTTAATGCTGTAGGATTCAACTTTTCCAATGTTAAAAAAATTAAAAAATAATAAGATATTGCTGATACAATTAATTTGAGCGAATACATACAATGAATCCAACTAGATTGAGCGAACAAATAAAACAAAATTGTCGTGTCACTGATAGAACACGGCTTTTAGAATAAGTATTGACAAGTTATAGTAGGAATGTGAATATCATTGATTAAAGACTATGTTGCTTCTATAACAACAACGAAGTAGGGCCCTTCAAAAATGTCATCGGGTGTGCGTATGATCTTTCAACAGTAGTGCACTTTAGAAGGATCCGATGCGAATATGAAAACATTTTTGGAGAGTCCGAGAAACTTAGGGAAAAAAAGTTAAACCACGGAACATTCTATAATCACCAGAGGTCCATAAATAGCAATAAGGAAGCCCAACAGACACAAAACTACGCAAAAGTTAAAGGGTTGAAGATTGAATACTGACCAAACGTCCATAAACAACAATTGGAAAGTCGCAGTAGATACAAATATGTACTCATTTACCAGGCGGGCACAGGGAGAGCAGAGATACAGAATTTACTCCACCTCTAACTTGTTTTATTAATAAATATGTAAGGACATAAAAGTTGATTGTATTTTAGGTATATTTTCTTCATTTAACAAGGAACATACATGCTTTTATTATATAGATAAACAGATAGATAGATATAGATTTGCTGTCTATTTTCATTTGGTTGTTTTTGGGTCAGTCAACTTTGGCCGATTGGACAATTTATTTTTCAATTCATCAATTAATAAAATAAGCAAGAGCATCCCAGAAGTTTGTTTTTTTTTAAAATACAATGATGAAGAAAACATTAAAAACATTTAAGTGTATTATTCAATTACCAAATGAGACAAAAAATGCTTAGTTAAAGATTCTGAGTTGAAATTAGAAAGTAAAATCGTGATAAACATGAAAAAAAGTATTAATTTTATTACTAATTACTAATAATTTATATAAATAGATGGTAGTTAATATTATTTGGGGACTTAACCCTAGAGCCGCCTGAACTAGGGTGGAGAAACAGAGTTAATCGGAAATGATGCTTCGGATCATGCTTAACAAGCGAGCAAATGAGAGTGGTGGGTTTGTTAAACTGTTAAAATTCTGCTCAAAACTGTTGGCCGGAGGTCCTTGCGCCCGCCTGGTAAACGAGTACATATTTGTATCTAGTGCGACTTTTCTATTGTTGTTTATGAACGTCTGGTCAGTATACAATACAATACTCAACCCTTTAGTTTTTGACCTAATTATTGTGTCTGTTGGACTTCCTAATTGCTATTTATGGACCTCTGGTGAATATAGAATGTTCAGTGTATTAACTTTTTTCCCTAAGTTGCGCGGACTCTCCAAAAATGTTGTCATATGCACATTGGATCCTCAAAAAATGCGCTAATGTTGAAAGATCATACACACACCCGATGACATTTTTGAAGGGTCCTACTCAGTTGTTATAGAGGCAACATGTTCTTTAATCAATGATATTCACATTCCTACTATTACTTCTCAATATTGATTGATTGCACCAACTAATGAGAGGTCAGGACTAGGCTACCTTTTTTGTGCTGCTACTTAGTTCTACTTTTTTTTAATAGATGAAGTAACAAGAATTCATTAATGGAGTATGGTGGATGCAGAAATCAAAAGTACTAGGGAATTGAAACATAGAGATTTAGACTACAAGGATAGGAAGCTAACAAAATTTATGCGGTACTTCTAGCTTTTACAGAATAAGTTTAAAATACATCTAAATTTCACAGAGTGCATGGAAATAGAAACACTGTCGATTCCTTTTTGGTGATTTACACCAAAATATACTAGTTGGTATAATCTGCCAGATCTTTTTGATGTTTTTGTTTATCAACTTCCCAAAATGTTCGGCTCTCTTAGGAGGAAGAAATGGAATAAAATCTTTTCTTTGCTACTCAATGTGATCTTTAAGCAAAAAGCAATGAATGGTATATAGATAGTGGTTGTAGCAATCACATGACTGGAGATGAGAGAGTTTTCCTCTCAATCAATAGTAGCATTACTACTAAAGCGGAAATGGGGAATGGAGGCTTAGTTGATGCAAAAGGTAAATGTACCATTTCAATCAACATAAAAGGTAGTGGTAAGCAAATTCATGAAGTGTTTTATATTCCTAAATTGGAAGAAAATTTTCTTAGTGTTGGCCAATTCATTGAAAATGGTTATTCTCTTATGTTAAGAGATAATTATTGCAAGATTTATGATAAAATATAGTCAAATCAAGTCATTGTTGAAGTAGAGATGATAAAAAGATAATTTCCTTTACAATGCATTCAAAAATGAAATTGTAATTAATTCATGGCTTTGGCACGAAAAATTTTATCACTTCAATTTTTATGGTTTGAAGCTTCTCAAGCAAGAAGACTTGGTGCAAGACCTTTCTGAGATACATACGAATAATAAGGTAGATTATATTTCTATCATATCTTTAGGTGTGTCAAATCAAGAAGAGGACGATGAAGAGGAAGATGTTCCTCAAGGAAGAGAAATCTCACATTCAGATGATGAAGAACCACTTCCAAGAGGAACAAAAATGTTGAGTGTCATTTATCAAAGATGCAACTTTGCCGCTGTTAAGAAAGAAAATTATGAGGAGGCAATAAAACATGATGTTTGGAAGAAAGCCATAACAGAAAAAAATCGGAAGATTGATAATTATATTACTTTGGAGTGTGTGAGTATACCCAAAGAAAGAGAAGTTGTAAGTCTAAAGTGGATTTGTAAAACCAAACACAATCAAAAAGGAGATATTGAAAAACGTAAGAGAAAGGCAAAATTCAGTTGCAATTATTTTGTCAGACGGGAGAAAAACGTACTGACATCTTCACCACAACACTTCCAAGTAAAAAGTTTTGCCATCTTTGAGAAGGCATTGGAGTTTTCAATCAAATGAATTAAAGGGGAGTGTTGAAATTAATGCATTCACACCTTGATGTTTAGTATTTCAATATTGTATCTTATTTTTATAAGAATTCTTTTAGAATTTCGTAATACACGTAGCTAGTAAATTGTGATACATGTATCTAGTTATTTGTGCAAGACTTTTGATTTATATTATAACTAGTATAAATAGAGATGTAGTTGATCATTATAATCATCTCAAGTTGCCTTAAGTAGCCTATACAAAACTTGATCATGCTCTAAAGATAGTATTCTCCTTCCATATTTCCTACAAAAGAGTCATCACGCATCGTCTTTCCACAGCTTGCCACCAGTTTCACCTGCTCTCCCTTCTTCTCCCCTTTTTCGGTTTATTTGAGTCTCACATGTCCATTGGCAATGATGATGTCATCTACACGAGTCATTCAATTCGGTATCCAGATTGCTAGGATTAAAATTAAGACGTTTATCAATAGTTATTATGGCTCCGAAGAAGTGAGTTCTACTTCTCGTATCTTCATCAATTGCTATGGAATCTCCAAAGAGTTCACCTAAGTACCGAAATATGTTGAAATTCCAACCATGGGGTGGGATGTCGTAACCTTGATCAACATCTGCTCTATCTTTTTTTTTTTTTTTTTGAGTTCCAATCCCGCCACCAGCTACCATCATTCCAGGTAATCTTCTTCCACTCCAAATCCAATCACTCTCTTTAACTCGCAGTGCCTCTTGTATAGAAGGATTACCTCTGATTTGGGCTTAAAGGCATCATTGAAACGACCTTAAGAGGCACTTGGATAAGAGGTGTTCACTGCTGCTCTCTTCTCTGATTTTGATGCCATTTGATAATAACTTTGTGGTTTGGATATCCTCCTGTGGCCACTTAGTAATATTGGCTGTTTTTCTGTTGGATTTGGAAGACTGATTGTGAAGATTGAATCTGGGATGAAGGAATGTCCTAGAAATTGAAGAAATGTCTGTGGATAATATCTAGCCAGTCTACATTGGTATCCATGTCCGGGATGATAACAGATGATTGATGGTCCCCAAGCCATGCTTTATTTCTTACAGATTTGTCATAGTTGTTAAAGTTCTGAAATACTCTGTAGTTGTACGCTTGTATTTTCTAACCCCATCTTCTACACAAATTCTATATCATACCCATCTGAGACGGTTTCATCTATTTTTACTTGTGATGTCTTGTGAAGTGCCTGCCATGATCACTAAGCATGAACCCTCTTCACTAGTATTTTTTAAAATAATTATAATATATATATATTGCATACTTAATTCACTTTTAATAGAAATTGCAGATTTAACATAATATTGCTATAAATGGTAATAAATTAAAAGAATCCCTAAAATCAATAATTCTTTATTAAAAGACACACATCCAAGTTTTTGGTTTAAAGATAATGCATTTATTGAATAAATTGTGCCCGTTTCATACACTAAGGGGTCGTTTGGTAGAGTGTATAAAAATAATGCTCAATATGGTGTATCAGTAATGTTTGCATTAATAATATTTGTATTAGTAATATTTGCATTAGGAATGTTTGCATAAGTTATGCAAATATTATTTCTATGCATTGTTTGGTTTGGTGTATTAAAAATAGTATTTATTGTATAAAAATATTTAATTTACAAAAGTATCCTCCGCAATTATGGTGGAAAAGAGGTAAAAGTAATTTTGAGGGGTTATTGGGTCTTCAACCATGATAATGCATGTTTTAAATCCTTTGCATGGTTAAAACCTAAAAATCCATGGTATTAGTAATACACTAGAGTGTATAACTAATGCAAGTGTTAGTTATACATAGCAAGGAAAAATGCACTAAACAAAGGACTACTAATGCATAAAAATGCATTCATTATTTTTGCTAAACTCTACCAAATGACCCCTATCTGGTTAATGCTTTTCATATTATCTTGTGTGTAATGTGGAAAGTCTGGAAGAACTTTTTCTTGTTATTACAAAATGTCTGCTCATGTTGAAAGCTGGTGTATTATTTGAAAGCTGGTGTATGACCATGTTGGATGACATTATCAGATGTTATGATCTGCTGGAACACACTATCACCTTTCTATTTACTTCTCTCAACTACATTTCAAGTCAAAATGATCTTTACTATCTTCTTTTTGCAGAGTCAATGTGAACATATCTTCTGTTTAGATTGTGCCAGGAGCGACTCTCTCTGCTACGTGTAAGCATATATCCTGTTTCTTAATTTTTAAGAGTGCTATTATCATTTACTTTAGGATATAAAATTATCAACTATGAATCAAATATTATTTTGGACATCCTCACATTTAAATATGGCAAGTCAAAAGGATTGCAAACAATATAGTGATTTATAGGGGATATGTTGCTGGTAGCAGCATGGGGTATGATAAAATGTGTGCGTCCATTACCAGTCAACAGACCAGGTCCCTTGACTGAACCCGAAAGACATTGCAAAGTAAGTAACAATAATAACACAACACAAGCAATTTACGTGGAAACCTCCTTGCTCAATGCAGTAAAACCACGACCTCTTGCATAAGTTTTTCAACTACTTTACAAATCTCCCTCAAGCAAAAGTGAACACAGTTACAACCAATGTGAGAAAAAGATATTAATCTCACGATCAAGTAGTCTACCTGTTATTTCAAGAGCCTAAGCGGATACAACACCTCTCACTAAGCTATCACCCCTAGATAACTTAGAATTTTTCAAGCGAATACAATACCGCCCACTAAAACACCTAAATCTAGATGATATAGATTTTTCCTAGGCAGATAGAACTTCTCCCACTAAATCAGTTAACTCTAACTAATTTAGAATGTTGCACCAATTAACTATCTGATTCCTTTATAGATGTAGGATCAGATTTACAATATATGTTCAGAAGAATAAATCCTAAGACCAATAAGCTTGTAGCTCTATCTAGTTCAAATTTGATCTTGAGGATGAATCTTCACTTTTCGATGAGCCTTTGCAAGAGTTCTTGAAAGTTTTTTCAAGTTGCAAAAAAAAAGGTTGTAACTATTGATAATTAGGTTAATGAAGAATAGTCACATCTTTCGAGACCATGCCATTGGTCGAGGTCTCTGCCCTTTCTGCCACAATTGGAGACTGTGCACCAACCAACAGTACTTTTTCCAGCCTGACAATGAGGAGTATGTCGCACCAAGGACCAGGTCCCAACAAAAGGTCCATGGGTTTGAAATTCATCAGTTGGAGACTATGCACCAACCACTTGTATCTTTTCCAGAATGGCAGTAGAGAGAATATATCACACCACGGACCAGGTCCCTTCACAATGTCCATTGATTTGTCAAATCATCAAAACAACAAATAATAGGGTACTATAAGTTGTGTCTTTTAGATCTTGGCCGTTCGACTTAAACCTGAATTTCACATTGATATTTTGGCAGGTCATGTTTCAGTGTCATATCTCTATTGTTAGACCTGAGATTTCCTTTTTTTTTTGTCGAGTAGACTAGGGCATTGACATCGTAGTTTTTTTAGTCTAATCCTATGTCAGCTTGGGCTAGTTTTGAAATACCATTTTATTAGAAACTCTCTTTCAAGTTAGAGAGGTATTGCTCCTTTGAAGAGCTTCATCAACCCTTGTTATGGCAGATGGTTGATTTTAACATTGACTTGAAATTTGGAATCTCATAAAAGTTCATTTAAGATTGTCATGATAAGCATCATCTGGAGAATTTTCACACATCCTTATTCAACTGTATTGATACTTAATTGTTTATGATAAGCTAGGTTGGTTAGTTTGGCTTTACATGTTCCATACTTGTTTCTTTGATCTAATGATATTCAATCCAAACTACATTTTTCTTATTCAGCTGTGATGACCGCATTGTTGAGAATATGTCTCAGGATACTTGTATTAAATCAGATAGCTACCTTTAGGATTTTAAAATTATTTTGTTAGAGTCCTATGTGACTTGAATTTAGGAGTTAGTTCTTTTATTTATTATTTGAAATTTACTGATAATTTAGTAGAATATTTTCTAATTTTAGTTATAACTTATATCTATAAATGTAAGTCTTTGGATTATTAATAAAATAATTCCCTTTGATAATACTACAATATTTTTTTCTCTCAAAGTCTTTCTCTGTTATTTTCTTAATTTCTATATTAAAAAAACAACCATTTGTATATAGAGCCTTCTTCTTGAGGGACTTGTGAGTAGAAAAATGGATTCTGAAAATAGTTTTTTACGAATGACTCCTCCTATTTTTTATGGTGAGAATTATCAATTATGGACTGTAAGAATGGAAACTTACTTGGAGGATCTTGATCTTTGGGGAGTCATGGAAGAGGATTATGAAATCAATCCGCTGCCAAATAATCCCACAGTGGCCCAAATAAAGATTCACAAGGAAAAGAAAATCATTAAGTCAAAGGAAGAAACAACTTTGTTTGCTGCTGTTTTGACAACTGTTTTTACGAAAATCATGACTCTCACATCACCAAAAGATATTTGGAATTATCTGAAGAATGAATATGCTGGAGATGAAAGAATATGGGAATGAAGGTATTAATTTCAATGAGGGAATTCGAATTGCAGAAAATGAAAGAGTCAGAAGCAGTCAAAGAATACTATGACAGAGTTCTTGGTATTGCCAACAAGGTAAGATTACTAGGCACTGAAATTAAAGATACAAGAATTGTTGAAGAAGTTCTTGTTACAATGCCCGAAAAATATGAAGCATGTATATCTACCTTGAAAAATACACAGATCTGTCTAAAATTACCTTGGCAGAATTTTTTTAAATTCTTTGTAGCTCAGGAACAAAGGAGACTTATGAGGCAAGATGACATGGTTGAAAGAGCATTAGTATCGAGCCACAAAACTCAAAGTAAGGGTAAATTTATGAAAAATTACCACCTTGTATGCAGTGTGAAAAAAATGGACATCCTCCATATAAATGTTGGAAAAGACCAAATGCACAATGCAAGAACTGCAAACTTGGTCATGAAGCTATAATTAGCAAAAACAAATTTCAAAAGGATGAAACATTTTCCCAAGTCACTAATGAAGAAGAAGAAGAAGAAGGTCACTTATTTGTGGCAACTTGTTTTTCAACCCAAAAATTAGATTTTTGGATGATTTATAGCGGTTGTACAAACCACATGACATATGAAAGAAATATTTTGAAAGAGTTCATTCCTATGGAAAATAAGAAAGTCAAAATTTGGATGATGATTGTATTCCTGCAAAATGAAAAGGGTCTGTTTCAATTAAAACAAACTCAGGTGCAAAGTAATTCCATAGGTTCTTTATATGCCTGATATTGATAAAAGTTTGTTTAGTGTTTGTCAGTTAATAGAAAAAGGATTGAAATTATTATTTTGAGAAAAATGTTGTCGAATCTTTGATTCTACTAAGCAAGAGATTTTACTAGTTGAAATGAGAGGTAAGAGCTTCTCATTTAGTCCATCAGAAGATGCACACAAGCCTTGCAAGACAAAGGATGAATTAGCAGATTTATTTACAAGGTTAATTTCAGATGAGACTACAATCTACAATTCTTGATCCAAGAAGGAGTGTTGAGAATATGTCTCAGGATATTGCACTAATAAATCAGTTAGCTACTTGTAGGATTTTTAAATTATTTTATTAGAATTCTATGTCACTTGAATTTAGTAGTTAGTTCTTTTATTTATTTTTTGAATTTTACTGATAAGTTAGTAGCATATTTTTCTATTTTTAGTTAGAAATTATATCTATAAATGTAAGTCTTTCAATTATTAATAAAACAATTCCCTTTGATAATACTGTAGTATTTTTTCTCTCAAAGTCTTTCTCTATTATTTTTTAAATTTCTTTATTAAAAACCAACACACATTCAGAAGATTGAAACAATTAAATTGCTGGAAGGGGTCTATGTCTGCGTAGCTCCGCATTGTCTCAAGTCCTTTCTGAAGAAGACTGAATTGGAAACTCATGTTCATGAGAATCAGTGATCTCCTCCGTGCAGAAAAAGATGAAAACATTTTAGAATCTGCTAGTTCTAGGAGCCTGCAGCATTTGAATCTATAATGCAAGCACCACCTAGGCCCATGTTTTCTCCCGGTTCAGGTTCCCAGGCAGATGATCGTGAAGACAAAGCTCATAATTCTCAAACTGGAGACCAACATACTCCTAGGCCTTTTATGCAACAAAAGCCACCTAATTTCACTGGTTCAACCCAAAATCACCCACTAGAGCAAAAGTTTGATAGTAATCCTCCTCCAGGCTTTGAAAGGCCTGGCATGCAGAACCGGTTACCTCAACAAGGTTTTGATGCACAACAGGGTTCATTGCGGCCAAACCCAAGTCACTTTCCAGACAAGAAGCAAGGGATTATGTGGAGTTACCCTTTTTCTGAATTTCCAATGCATATGCAGCAAACTCATGGCTTTGTCGTGCCTATGAGTTCGAATCCAGGTTTGGCTCCTCAATCTGGTTATCCTCAGTTTGCACCTGATGGAGCTCAACCATTTTATGGTTCTGCTTCATTTGAGATGCCTAGGCCAGACTCAACTCCTGAAGGGGGATCAGAACAAGGGTCATTGCTAGGTTTTCCAACTGGTGCTGCAGGAAACAGTAATTTTCCAGAAAATTACCCTCGATCATGGAATAATGGGCAGCCGGCTGGGTCGTTTGAGCCCACAGCCGTTCAACCTCCTCCAGATGGTTATCTTAATGCTACTGCTCCTCAAGGAAGAGAAGTATTTCTCCAACGATACTATGTAAGGAATGCCAGTGTAATGGCCTCAAACCTGCGACCTCCGCCTTTGGCCAACAGAGGATTGGAAGGTGGACACAGTAGTAACTCCATGGATTCCAGAGATAGCAAGGGTATACTCACACCACAACCTATGTCCCTCCCACCACCGCCACCTATACCTCATCACATATCGCAACACCAGGTAAGGAACCAGACACTGTTCTGGTGATACAAGCCATGACGGACATGGCTATGGTTGGCAACATGAAAATCGTTATAATTACGGAAGCAGCCAAGACTAGTTATGTTCTTGTTATTCCTCCATCGTTTCTTTTGTAAGAACAGTGCCCATTTTCTATTGCTTCAGTGTATTTTACTTTCTAAATATAGCAACATTCTTTTGTTAAAACTGAAAGGTTGGATTCCCTGACATTTACCCAGCTTCTTGTCCAAACGCAAAAGTCTCTTTCAGCTTATTCAGAATTTGCAGCTTCTGAATTGTGACCGGTTCTAAATGCTACTTTGATGAACAGTGTGTAGATTCTGATAAATTGTTTGCTACTACTAATTTGCATCTTCAGTCACTGTAATAGAAAGGATTCAATCTTGTTTTGTGATTCGTCTCACAAATTTGCCAACCTTTTGGATATGTTATCGAGATAATATAATATTTGCTTAACTTTAGTTGTGACATTAATTTTGGTGTGTTCATTTTGAGTAAAAGGTGATTGTTTAAGTTAAAATTTATGGGTTGTTCATGTCTTGGATTTTCAATTCCATATTCATATAAGTAGTTATTTGATCTCATCTTCTCCTTAACATTTATTTTACAGCCAGATCACTTGTATGACTTATTAGTTAGCTAAAATATCATCTTTGTCATTTTAGAACTATTAGGAATATAGAAGTTGGATTTCATTGTCTCAAGACACTTTTTTTTCCTTTAAGGAAATTGAATGCATTTTGGTGTAGGTAACTGATACATCGATTTTGTTTGCCATATTGTTTTTAATTGTTCAGTTTTAGGGAATTTCAATCATATTATCTGTTTGTTTATGGATGTCTCTTTTTGTTAAAGTAGTGGTCTGGACTAATTTATATGTTTTGGTATTAATTGAATCTAGTAAGTCCTTGTGATTCTTCCTGCTAGTTCATCATGACCTCATTATGTTTACTAAACATCATTGCAATAGTTCATTTTACCACAAGTTGTGTAGTTTCATTTTAATGTACTGTTGTGTTATCATTTTAAATATTAATCTTCATTGCCTTGCTTTTTTACATGTGAAATTTGCTCCGAGCCCAACATGAACGATCCCTTGCATCTCCTTGTTGAGCTAAAGGCCTAATTTTACCCCTTATCGAGTTAGCCAAGGCACTACAACGAAAATGCATGGCTGGAAATTCAGATTACAGGTCTCCGAAGGCCTTAAGATGGGCTGTGTACATCAAGTATACACAATATAGAGGTCGCAAATGTGAAAATAAAGGTGTTCGGAAGAAAGATATACATGGAAAGAGCTGATATACACTAATATACAGAAGACATACACGAAAAATAGGTATTGGGTTAAACCCCAAAAGTAGCAGCTAATTTGGCCGAAGTTCTATTTCTCCTTTACTCTTAACATATTTCATTGTCATTACTTGTTGTTTGTTTATTTTTATTATTTATTTTTATTTATTTATTACTGACTCGAACTTTAGAATTATTAATTAACTTAATTAGCTTCCCCAAAAGATAAGTTATTTTCTTTATGTTGGTTTACTTTACCTACATTCTTAATTTAAGTTGAATCTTTGTTCTTAAAAAGCTATGTTTTTCTTTATGCTTTTCGCTTAATCACATTTTATTCATTTTTAAAATGGTTTAAAGTTAAAGTATTTTTCTCCAATAAACTTTAAAAGTGTCTTTCCTTATCACCTGTAATTCAAGTCAAATGTTTCAATTAAGATTCTTTTTTTTCTTAAAAATTTAAAATGTTCTTTGTTTAACTATTTTCTCATAGTTATTAATCATTGTAAATTATTTTTTATGTTAAATAATTTTCCTAAAAAATAGTCATAACATTTTAGTAAAATTGTAGGATAATCGTGTGTTAGCGGAAACTTCAAATCCTTTAACAATCTTCTTGAAGCGTAAATAAGAACCTCTTAACATTTTTTTCTAAATTTTTAAAGGTCTATCTGTTAAAATCTTTTCAAATTAGGTTTTCTTAATTTATTTAAAAAAATTAAGTAGAGACTCTTTTCTAAGTATTTTTCTCAAATTGTTTTATACTTAGAATATTTAAAAAAAGTAATTTTTTTAAAGATAGTAAAATTACGGTATAAACCTCTCAATGAAAAGATCATATGAGCTATAAACATCTTCACTGTGTATTATATCACTTGCGTATGAATAAAAGTCTTGAGCTTCCATATGCAATGTTAGATGCTATTGTGTTGCATCTGAAATCATCCAGGACTTTAATTTATTACAAGCAGCTGGCGCTTGCAATCTCAAGTTGATCTTGTCTTGTTGTCAATCATTTTGAAAACGTTTCCTTTTTCGAATGTTGGTGATACTTATATGAGGTCAGGCATGCGAAGTTATTCACGCATGTTAGAAAGGTTGAGCTATCTGGGATATGCAGAAACTGATCTATCAACATGGAGAATCTAACATCTAATTCAGCCGCGCCAAGAAGTTGGAGAATCTCTAGAAGGTAACTCTATATGTTAAATGGAGTTATATATATAAGGAAAGTAATAAGAATATATCTAAACAAACATTATTATTGTTTAGCATGGCATAAATTCAATTCTTTTGAAATTTTTATGTTGGTGTATGAATTCATTTGTGCTGAATATGTTGGAAAACTATATGCGCAATAGAAGCATACCAGAATCATACTACTTACATTAATAATAGGAAACACAAAATTTATATGTTAAAAGCACATAAACTATTTGAAATTTAATTCAAGATTTTCCTGTTGAAGCGTGAGCAGATAGCTTCAAGTGAATCCACATGCTAGTTCACAAACTGAACGAAAGTTATGCGGTCTTCTACAGTGCTCCCAAGTTCACTTCCAAACTCTCAATACTTGGTGGGGGAAGTGTAACACCTTAGAAATTAGACTTAGACTTTGCTGCAGAAAACAATAGAAAAAGGTGAACCACAGAGGGGTTCACGGGCTGTTATCCGGACCATGGTCCGTCACCCTCATCGTGGTTCACACCCTTCCATCAGTGGTGGACCACGGAGCTCTTCACTAGTTGTGGACCACCTCATGAGCCGTGGAAAGTATCGTGGAGGATAGATAGACCTCACCAAGCCCATGCATTAGACCACAAATCATTCTACGAGTAGTGATCTTAATGATAGGCGGTGGTGGTGTCTGTCTTCCTGAGCGACAAAACCCCAACCAAGTGAGGTACCACGGACAACTTCATGGTCCGTGGTCCTTCACACGGGCCATGGTAGGTCTCGTGGTTGGACCACCCACAAATCAGTAGCCACTGCAAGTAGACCGCGACCCAGTCGACGTGTCATGGTTCTTGTGACGGTCAGTCACTGGGCCATGGTCAACTTCGATAGATTTTAAGTTAGGGTTTATTTGGTCTTTCACCCTATGTGTTGGACACCTAAACTATACCGTTTAACCCCTAAATTATGTTTTATTTGTCAGTTTAAGCATAGTAACTTAATCAGAACATACATAGTCAATCCATTCATTGAAATTCATCGATCTTAGAACAAAATAGAGGGAAAAGTCGAGCATTTTATCAAGAACATGCAACAAGTTTCCTTCAATTCCTTCCCCAAAATCAAAAAAAAAATCGTGAATTTTCCACCAGGTATGTTAAATTTCACTGGTAGGTTCCTTTCATCCATTAGGTCTATAGAATTCAGTCAGATTCTAGATTCCTTATGCATTCTTTAGACATAGGGTTTCTAGAACTTTAAATATTGTTGTGATTTAACTGTTATAATATTCTAAATCATATTATATTTTTTTATGACATTCTTGCTTAGTTCCTTGCATGAAACTCAAAACCCTAGCTGTGTAGATTCGTTTAGTTCATGAATTATACTAGTTAGGTTAGACAAGTAGATATACATGCTCCAGATTACGAATGTTTCATTATGAGTGGTCAAATATTGCATTCTTAGTTTTCATATCAAAATATTGGATATCCAATATAATTCAGTTATATTATATTGTACATATTTCTAGTTGGGAGTAGACTTAACATAGAGTGGACTAGGTTTTAGCGTACCCATATAGTCCCAAAATTACGTGGCCCCCTAGGTTTATAAGTCACCTCTATGGGAATCAAATTTAGTGATCATGCCAGTCGTGCCTTTATACCCTTGGATAGGGTTATTCCGTCCTCTCGATGGGGAGTATACATTGGACTCCACGTTTTAGCTCACGTGGTTTTATGTCGGTTATTAGTACCTTCCACATTCAGACTTTAGTGCAGTTAACCGGGGTTTTCAGTTATATGTCAGTATTCAGTCTCAGCATGTCATGTATTTGATCATTGCATTTAGTTCAGTATGTTTCAATATTTCCATTATGTTCAAATTATATCATTGCTTAGTATGTTTTCTTAAGTTTATATGTTTGTTGATGTTTTATCCTATCCTAAATGCTCAGTACATTCCAAGTATTGGTGCATACTCTGTCCTACAACCTTTCCAGACATATGTTCTTGTATTCATCATCCACGTCACACATAGATTGTTTCCCGATCTCTAGTTCAGCAGCTTCAATAATGAGTCCTTTTATTTTGAAGAAAAACACATGTTTTTCATATATAGTCTTTTCTTTTTTAGCTGGGGGCATGTCCCAACAGTTCTAGTCAGTTAGAGGCTTTTTAAGACATAGTATTAGATTCATCTTTAGTACGTAAGTGATTGTTCAGTATTATTAAACTCATAGTATTTTATATATTCAGATCAATTTTGCTTATTTCCACTACTAGTTATATAATGATTTAGGTTCCGCATCAGTTTATATTATATATATATATATATATATATATATATATATATATATATATATATATTTAGTTTTGCTTATAGTATGCGAGATTATGGTTAGCTTGGGGTCACCCGTGATCCTAAATCTTGTGTTTATGTACATAGGGTAGCCTCTGGCGTGACAAAGTTTGCATGAGAACATTGGGTTCAAGAGTCCTAGAATGTATGAAAACCCGCACTAAGTAGAATCATTTTTATGGGTGTGAAGTGCACCACATCTTATGAGAGGGAGGATGCGATGTGTTTTCGAAAAAAGCTTCACTTTCTTGCTGTTCTTACCATGCGAGGATATTTCTTACCCATTTCAGATCATGCCTCCTCGTAGAGACTACGCAAGGAATTCTAATGCCCGTAATGCTAACACAGTTCCTCAAGTCCTACACCATGAGGTTTCATATGCAAGTATCAGAATGCTATACAACTCTTGACTTAGAGTGTAGTTAATTAGAACAATCAGCATGCCCCAATTCCTCCAAATGCTAATCATGGGTCAGTAGCAAGCAGGGTTTGAGATTTTATTCCGATGAATCTGCCAAAGATTCTTGGGTCGCAAGTTGGTGAGGACCCACAAAACTTCATTAATGAGAATAAGAAAATATTTGAGTGATGCAAGTGACTGGTAATAATAGGGTAGAGTTGTCATCCTACCAACTTAAGGATGTGGCTCATATATGGTACCCTCAATGGAAAAAAAAAGGGTACACATGCAGCTCTTGTGACTTGGGAATGCTTTACTTGAGCTTTTCTGGACAGGTTCTTCCCGAGAGAGTTAAGGGAGTCTAAGTCTCAAGTATTCATGAATTTGAGGAAAGGTACAATGTCAGTCCAAGAGTAGAGACTTATTCACCCAAGTTTCTAGGTATGCTTCACATATGGTTGTCAATTCGAAGGCAAAATGACTAATTTTGTGCATGGAGTATCCGACTTAGTGAAGACAGAGTGCAAAAAATCTATATTGTTAGAGGATATTAATATATCTAGGCTCATGACTCATGCTTAGGAGGTTGAGGGAGATAAGCCTTTGGAAATGGTTAGGGACTACAAAAAGAATAGAACATGGAACTAGGAGTACTCTCAACAGAAATCGGTTGGTGGAAATCTCTCACAACTTCAACATAAAATCTTCATCCCCAAGACCTTCATAAGCTAGTGACCCATCCCCCAGGTTTCTACAGGATTAGAAGGGTAGGGCATCAGGGTTTTTGTCTCAGGGGAGTGCTTGAGGTAGTAGGTCTATCAAACTTGTCTAAAGTATTGTAATAACCATCCAAGCGAGTGTCTTGTAGTGAAGGATGGGTGCTTTGGTAGTGTCCAGTCCGACCATAGGTTGAGGGATTACCCTTTCTCTAGTGTAACAACCCTAAAAATGAACTAAGTTAAACTAGAGCCTATCATGTGTGTCATAATGTATTAAGGTGTTAAAATGATGAAATATAGCATTAGAAGTTAGTTTGAAGAGTTTGGAAGTAAATCGTCAAAGGACGACCAAGACATTCGGAAACTAGTCTAGTGTGTGTGCTAGTGTGTCCTTGTATGTTGTGCATGTTTTAATGTTTTATTTCGAGTCTAAAATAAGTGTGGACGACACTAATACCTAGAGGGACGTATGTAGGGTCAAAACGTCCGAGAACGACGCCCCAAGGACCAGACAAAGGGTCCTTGAGAAGGACCCAAGCATGGGTTAAGGAAGCTGTCGAGGCAGCTAAGATTTGGAGTCAAAGGCGTGTCGCGCCAGCTACGCATACAAGGCAAAAAGTTTACCTTGCGATGCAGGCTCAACACCAACCATTCTTTCTCAAAAATTTCCAGAACCAAGAATTGGAAATGCCTTCGCGACGCGCAGCTAAGTCCCTGTTTTGATCGCATCGTTTTTAAGTCAAATTAGACTTGGTTAATTTGTCCAATAAGTGTAGGGGTCTTTTGGGTAATTTAGGGATTATTTATTTACGGTTATTGAGTTTTTTTAAACCCCCAAAAGTCACCAATAAAGCAAAACCCTCAACTCAAAACAAAAGCTCTCCATTTCTTTTCTCCAAAACCTCCATTGTTGAAGCTTTGAATCTCCAAGGAAGAAGACAAAATTCTCCAAGTTTTTCAACCCAATTTCGTGGGCTTTCTTCAATAAAGGTATGGTGATTCATCCTTGATTTTTCTTCCATTCAAGGATCCAATTCCAAAGGCTTTTCAAATATGATAAAAAACATAGAAAATCTTATTTTGAATTATAAGCATGGGTTCTTCCATGAAAAGTTTTTAAGTGATGTTTTATGGATTGATCAATGTTAATTGAATTTTTTAAGATAAAAAAACTCCATGAACCCATGTATTTGTTGATTCCTAATTTTGTCTCTAATATGGTTGAATTGATCATGGCTTAAATATATTGAATTCATGTGTAGATTGTATTGGGCTATTGAATTATGTATGGATTAATGTTAGAATTGTTCATGGATGCATTACAATGTTGATATCTATATTGAGTATTGTTGGATCATTGATTAGTTGAATTATTTGCTTAGTCTTATGTATATTATTATGGGTAATATCTCTATTATTTGAATTTTTATTGGAAAGGCTAAAGGATGATGATAATGGCTATGTGAAGGTGGTGAGTTGACCTACTTCCTTCGTTTAGCATTAAATTGATATTATATTATTGTTGTTTGGTATGGCCCACTTATGATGGCGGTGTTTACTTAATATAATCGTTATGAACATGGCCTTGTCGGCATTATATTGTGAAATATGGTACGATCATAATAATGTATATGAAAAGTTATAAAGTTAAGTTTTCATGTGATGTCTATATGATCTTATATGAGTCTATAATGATATGATTTGATATGTTGCCTCTCTAGTTGATGATATATGGTGTGAAGGACTAGGGAAGATCCTTTAGAGAATGACATGGTATTTTGTTTGTTAGAGTAGTTGTCCCTACTTGGTACTTGAAAGATATTGAATGAATGAAAGAATGAATGTCTAGGATCGGTAGACCAAAGTTGGTGCCCTTCATTGAATGACTAAATGAGGTATTCTAGAGCATGTCTTGATCTTCAATAAAGGTATGGTGATTCATCCTTGATTCTTCTTCCATTCAAGGAGTCAATTCCAAAGGCTTTTCAAAGATGATAAAAAACATAGAAAATCCTATTTTGAATCCAAGCATGAGTTCTTGCATGAAAAGGTTGTAAGTGATGTTTTATGATTTGATCAATGTCAATTGAATGTTTAAAGATACAAAACTCCATGAACCCATATATTCCTTGAATTCCTAATTTTGGATCTAATATGGGTAAGTTGATCATGACTTTATTATATTGAATTCATGTTTAGTTGTATTGGCCTATTGAATTATGTATTGATTAATGTTAGAATTGTTCATGGATGACTTATAATGTTGATATCTATATTGAGTATGGATGGATCATTGATTTAGTTGAATTATTGGCTTAGTCTTATGTATATTGTTATGGATAACATCTTTATTATGTGAATTTCTATTGGATAGGCTAAAGAATGATGATTATGGAAATGGGAAGGTGGTGAGTTGACCTAATTGCTTGGTTTAGCATTGAATTGATATTGAATTGTTGTTGTTTGGTATGGTCCACTTATGATGGCGGTGTTTACTTGATATAATTTTTATGAACATGGCCTTGTCGGCATTGTATTGTGAAATATGGTACGATCATAAAATGTATATGAAAAGGTATAAAGTGAAGTCTCCATGTGATGTCTATATGATCTTGTATGAGGCTATAATGCTATGTTTGATATGTTGCCTCTCTAGTTGATGATATATGGTATGAAAGACTAGGGAAGATCCTTTAGATAATGATATGGTATCTTGTCTGTTAGACTAGTTGTCCCTACTTGGTACTTGAAAGGTATTGAATGAATAAAAGAATGAATGTCTAGGATCGGTAGACCAAAGTTGGTGCCCTTCCTTGAATGACTAAATGAGGTATTATAGAGCATGTTTTGAACCGGTAGACCTAAGTATGGTGCCCCTTTTTATAAGTCTAGAACCCTAAGTGAATGTGAAACCTTGAATAATGTAAAGAAGGTTAATGATGACTTTTGGATCGATAGGCCTAAGGCGCCCTTTCAAGAGTAGTCATGTGAGCTATCCAAATAGACCTTGGTTGGCAGCCCTAGTGGACCCATCCTTTGAATAAAAAGTGTCATGAGTTTGTAGGACTTAGTGATGGTACCTTCTCTAATACACCTAAGGAATTAATTACTCTATGAGAAACAAAGCAAACAAAGAGAATATGTTTGTGCCAGTAGCTTTACTTGAGTAGGAGACTAGGTACAAAGAAGCCCTTGATATTCCTTAACCATGTTTCAACATAAGATGATTAGTAGTTCTACCTTTGGCAAGTAGAACACCTTCCACGGTGTGGGGTCTTATGACACCGGATTCCATACCTAGGTCGTATGGTCTATGTCGGTTAGTGCCTATTCTTATCATATGGTATGTACACTCTAGTTATTGGATAGGCTCTACAACGTGTGGGTAGTTGAATGGGACACAATCTACACAATGTACGAGTAGGCTTTGAAGATTCTAGGTGGGTTCCCTCGGTGTCCAAAGACCATTATGAGAAGTCATATAAATGATTAATTGTCTCTTAAATGGCTTAATGAATAATTTTGACTTAAGTTAGTGCAAGTTGAATAGAAAAGTTCTTATCTAGGGTAGCTGTGAGAATTAATTAGGTAGGCTTGAAGAGGGTGTATGGGTGGTCTCTTCATGTTTTACTTAGGTGAGTCCTATAGTAAACTTAGGTGGAGAGTCTAAATTATGAAAAGGGAATAATCTTACCTTGGTAAGTCTTGAGGATCACTTAGATGTGTGTGAAGGGGTTGTATGGGCGGCCGCTTCATATGTTACATAGGTGGGTGTTAGGATGACCTTTGGTAGGAGGTCTATTTGCTTATATGGTTTTCAAGTGATGATATTTGTATATTGTGGATTACTTGAATATGTGCTATATGTGAAGATTGATTTGAACTTGGTTCTTATACTTGTTTTATGAAGTTTTTATCAAAAGAGTATGAAAAGTATGTTTTAAAGTAAAGGTCAGTTTTAGCATGGTTTTCTTGCATGTCACCATACTTAGTGCATTCAATGTGCTAATTATATATGTTGTTCTATTTCTGCAAGTTTAGGGGGAAAGTGAGGATTCTCTTAGAAGTGAAGCTTGGGAATAACATTTTCTCATGATCGGTATGTCCTTATATGTTCGAGGACATAGCTATGTTTAGTTTCCTTTTTCAAAAGGTTTTGTAATAGACTATAGTTACTTTTAAATTAATGTAAGGGTTGTGAACCTAAGATATTATATGTGTCTATGTTGGCTATGACGAGACTTAGTTCTTTCTTATATTCTATAAAGAGTTTGAACTATTATTGTGAAAAGTTTTAATTCCACACTACTTTTCTCATATATGCGATGAAAGATGTTTAAGGTCTTATACAAGACCTTCGAGAAGTCGAATACGCCGTGTAACTTCTAGGGTATACCCTTGGGTCGTTACAAATGGTAGAATTTGATATCATTCTAGGAATGGATGATTGTATTCCTATTTTGCTTCAGTCGATTGTAGAACTAGAATCGTTCGGTTTGACTTTCCAAATGATCCAGTCTTAGAATGGAAGGGTAGTTACTGAGTACCTATGATTCGATTTCTTTCTTACCTTATGGACAAAAAGATGATACCTAAGGGTATATATATAATCTTATTTGGGTTAAGGATTCGAGCTTCGAAACCCCAACTCTTATGTTAGTCATTATAGTAACTGAGTATCCAGAAGTGTTTCCAGAAGATTATCTCGGAGTTTCTCTAGAAAGGGAAATTGACTTTGATATTGATCTCCTTCAAGATACCCTACCCATTTTTATTCATCCTTACAGAATGTCTCAACCTGCGCTTAAGGAATTGAAGGAATATATGAATGACCTTCTAGATAAGGTCTTCATTAGACCTAGTAATTTCCCATGGGGTGCACCAGTGTTATTCGAGACAAAGTAAGATGGTTCTCTCCAAATGTGCATTTACTTTCGTCAGTTGAACAAGGTCACCTCAAGATTAAGTATCCCATTTCATAGATTGATGAAATGTTCGACCAACTTCAGCATACTAGTTGCTTTTCTAGGATAGACCTTAAATCTGGTAATCATCAGCTTAGAGTTAGAAATAGTGACATTCTGAAGACAACTTTCAGAACTTGGTATTGTCACTATGAATTTGTAGTTATTTCTTTTGGACTAAAAATGCTCTATTAGCTTTCGTGGACTTAATGACAGAGTGTTCCAACAATATCTGGACTTATTTGTTATTGTATTCATTGGTGATATCATTATTTATTCTTGGAGTGACGAGGAGCATGCGACTTATTTGTGGGTTGCTCTGTAAACTCTCAAAGATTGCTAGTTATTTGCTAAGTTCAGCAAATATGAATTCTAGATACATTTTTTCTCTTTCCTTGGTCATGTAGTATCGAGCGAGGGAATTCAAGTGGACTCTTAGAAAATAGAAGTAGTGAAACAATGGCCCATACCCACCTCTCTAACATATTATAAGATTCTTGGGTTGGCTAGTTATTAGAGGAGATTTATTGAAGGATTTTCATTCATAGCTTCACCGTTCACTAAGTTGACCTTCAAAAAGGTTAAGTTTCAGTGGTCAGATGAGTCTAAGAAAAGTTTTGCAGAATTGAAAGCTTGGTTGACTACAACTCCTGTCTTGACTCTACCAAATGGTTCAGACGATTATGCGATTTATTGCGATGCGTGTAGGGTTGATCTTGGTTGTTTACTAATGCAATGAGGTAAGGTCATAGATTATTCTTCTAGACAACTTAATGTCAACGACAAACACAAAAAAAAAAGAGACAGATTTAATGTGATTCAGTCAATCATCCTACGACCAAAAAGGAGATGAGAAATCGACTATAAATATGTGAGTATAAAATGTAGAGAGAAACAACCTCAACCAATTCTTTCGAAATACAAGAAGGTACACAAAATTCACCCTCAATCCACAACTTTCAAAAACGTAGGACTACATTGTGAATGCTTGTTAAGTTCGAAAGACCAATTCTATATTTATAGATTCCTAAAACCTTTCCTATAAGAAAAGCACTAGTAAAATACTAAAACATATTCCTAAAAGGAAAACTTATTTATGATAATAAATCAGGGCAAATGAAACCCAACAAATATCTCCATTGGCCTTAATTTCTTAAAAAATAATTTTTTCCATCTTCTTCACATAATCTTTAGAATCTTGCATCTCTTCTCCATAATGTTTCCATCAAATGTACGTCTTGACAAAGAGTACCCATGTAAAATAATTTCTCCAACAAACATTCATTAATGTCAAAAGGTTGCGACTAGAACTACACCCGCCAAGATGAACACACATATGTAGCTTGGCTCCATTATTGTGACATAACACTGATACCACTTTATTGGGAAAGGAAAGCACCAAAAAATGTGCACGACAAAGAAATAGAGGAAGAAAACCCAAGTCAAAACTTTCCCTTCTATTTGAACCAAGAGAAGACAAAATAATGCATGAAAAACATTGTTTGGGACAACAAACAAATAAACCAAAGTAAGAAAAATAAATCAACACATGAGACACCAAATTTAACGTGCAAAACCTCTTTGGTGTGAAAAGTAAAAACCATAAGGCCGAAGCTCCACTAAAATCAACAAGAATTACAAAAGTGGTATCCAAAACGGTCACCAACAAAGTGCCAAATAATGAGCAACACAACTACAAGATAGCTCCATAAACAAGAGAAATAAAAGAATCATAAACACCCAATACGTAGCTGTCCAAAATCAAAGGAGCATAAACACCAAGATCAAAGATTAAGTTGTAAGGAACAAGCTGTCAAAAAATTAGCTGAAACGTATAAGAAGCGAAGCGGGAATATCGATTTGAGATTGGCTACTAGCGCTTGTACAAAAATCTGCACTGTCGCACGTTTCTTTCTATATGGCTACTCTCAATATCTTGTGATTCTTTTCAAATAATACTTTAAAGAATGACTTAAATATGCACCATAATATTGAGCTTATGGGGGCTAGTCAAATTTGGGCTAAATTTATCCACAAAGGAAAGGAAGTAAAACCCAAAATCTTGGACTTTTATTTATCCACATAGGAACGGAAAAAGGCCCAAAACTCAAAAATTCTCCCCTACCAACTATGTGAAGGAAACAGCCATCCCGACGATCATGAAACATTCTTCAAACTTCCCTCTTTGCAAAACATTAGTCATCATGTCGGAACCATTATCATTGGTATGTATCTTTTCATGTTTAGGAAACATAGAATCCAACACATCTGGAATCCAATGATGCCTCACATCAATGTTCTTATACCAACCATGAAATGTAAAATTCTTGCCAAATGAATAGCACTATAACACTTGCAATAAAGCACATACCTCTCTTGAGTACAACCAAGTTCCCCCTAAAATATTTTGTAATACTCCGAAAGTCCATGACTTAGTCTAGAGCCTCACATGATGAACTAAGTCTTTAAACAATTTTTATATACATAAAATAATGTATGTAAACTAATTAGTAAGTGTTAAAGTCAAAACATTAAGGAACGACCATGACGTCCGGAGAATTGTGAAATGTGCACTAGTGTGACTTGGCATGTTTCATGGGGGTTTAAGAGTTGGAATTTATTGAAAATTGGTATAAAAAAGTGTTAAATACATAGAATATTGTGTTTAGGGTGAAAACGTCCGGGTATGACTCCCCAATAACCACCCTAACATTTGACCCCAAAACTGTCAAATTGATAGTTGCAGTCTACAAACCAAACGATGAGCCGTCGATGGGTCAATGGCCCGTTGATGGTGGTCGTTGTTATGGAATTTTCCATTTAGGAAAATGGATTCAAAAACCAGCATCTGTCTCAAACGATGAAGTGAAGTACAGGGTCGTCGATGGGGTGACGGGCCGTAGACGAGCATGGAGGGCGACGTTACAGTTAAATTTTAGTTTGGTTGAGTTAATTAGTTAGTTAGTTAATTAATTAATTAAGGGTTAAAGTATGGTTAATTAAGTTAGTTGGGGGACTATATAAGGAATAAACTTCATTAAAGTAACCTAACACCCCACAATTCCCGAACCCAAATTCTCTCCAACTTCTTTATAGTTTCTCTCTCTATTCAAGACCCCATTGAAGACCAAGCTTCAAGGTGAATTAGGGCTTCAAGACTTCAAATTTATCCATCAAACTCTAAGTAATCCTAAGGTATGGAATCTATTCACTCTTGGGATCCCTTTCCCCAAGAGGCTCTTCAAAATTGGTTTCAAAAAGATGTAAAAACATGGGTTTCATTCTAGGCTATGAAAAGCTTATCGAAAGAGGAGGAAAGAACAGAATAAGAAATTGATTTGATATTGGTTTATTTTGATTGTTATTGACTGATTTTGATTATATGTGGGTTAATTGTTGTAGTTCTTATTCCTTGACCTAGTTCTATAAAAGAATCCATGGTTTAAACCCTTTTGTCTAGCCCTAGCTATTAATTGGACTTGTAGATGATTAGGGTTGTTGGAATTGGTTGTGTTATTGTTTAATTTACTATATTATGATGATGATGAGTGGGTCATTGGATAGTTGTGATGAATTGAGGTAAGATCTGGATGAAGTCCATGGAGGCTATTTGGTAAGACTTTGTGATCTTGAACTCTTTACTTCAATGATGATGGTTTATAATTGATTGTGTTGTGCAATTGAGGTATTATATGTGATTAGATTAAGAAGATATGATATGATTATTATGATGAAATGTCTTGATTATGTTGAATGTGAGATCATGGTGAGGCTATGATAATGCAAGTTTGAAGATATTTCTCTTGTGTGCCTTAGATGATATGACTATGATATGTTGATCTCACTAATTATGATTTGTGGTGAAAGGAAGTTCCCATCATATACCTAATGAGATAATGATATGATATACAAGGGGATTAGTCTCCTATGACCTATACTAATATATGATGATTAAGAAAGGCTTGAAGACATTTCAAAAAGGGACTTTAGCTTAGCACCGAGTGAACTTAACAGTGAGAGGTGTTGACTCCCCAGAGAAGGGAGATTCACCAAATGTTCTCATGAGATAAGGAATCCAATGCTAATAGGCATGTAGAGGGTTCAAGACATATCTCCTAGTCCCTTAACTATGTTGCCTCCATAGGAATACTATCTAGTGGATCCACCTAGAATGTCATGTTCATGTTTTGGTCCTACCTTGGAAAGTAGACCACCTTCTTTCGGTGTAAGGTTTCATGACACCAGATTCCATGTTTAGCTCACATGGTCTATTGTCGGTTAAGGCGATTTTTCCCAAAAGTAAAATGAAAGTAATAAAGTGAACACTAACTAGGGTGACTTAAGGGGTTCTACTTAGTGTAGGTAGGGTTATGGGACTCTACTTATACATGGCACAAGTTGACCTTGAGGGAAGTCCTAGGAGGTTGTTCTTATGCACTTATGATATGAATGAAATGTATGTGATGACTTTACATGTTAATGATCCTATATGGTGTTAGTTTCATTGATGAACATGCTATTGGTATATCTTGATATACATGATTATGAATATACATGATATGAATATATATGTAAGTTGACATTGCTTATGATCCTCTACTTGGTTTACTTGATCATGTGGGGTTATGGGTCTC
This sequence comes from Solanum sitiens, assembly GCA_016801875.1. NCBI lineage: Eukaryota > Viridiplantae > Streptophyta > Magnoliopsida > Solanales > Solanaceae > Solanum > Solanum sitiens. The sequence goes on along the minus strand of JABWTJ010000819.1, from coordinate 218,937 downwards.
ACATAAGCATTGCACTTGTCGGCATGGGAAGGGGTTTTGAGTAAGGGTCTTATATGTTGTGATGATATGAACCCTTGTACATGATTTGTGGTTATGACATTGTGTGGGAGTTGTTATGCTTATATGATCTTGATATAATGTCATGCATGTGATATGACTTATGTTGGTAATATCAATGTTGACTTGATTTTATCATGATATTGGTCTTGTGTTGAATGTGGACTCATTTTAAGTGAATTTTTTTATCATTGGCTTGTATATGTTCTTAATTGTGCATAAAGACTTTTGAAAGTGACTTAGCATGGTTTTTAATTAAATGTCCTTTTAGGCATGATTTCAATGGTTTTGTGTGCATATGTTTCCATACTTAGTATATGTTGTTGTCCTAACCCATATTCTTTCCCTTTTTCCCAAACAATGTAGGTTCGGGCCATTGATTGTATCAAGGTCGCTTTGCAAGAAGACTTGGACTTTTCCACAAGTTTTGGTAGGTCCTCTAGTTCGAGGACGGTGTCACATATTCTACCTTAGTAACATTGCTATTGTCTAAAGACATTCATTTCTTTTCTAATGATGAAGATATTTTTTGAAAGCCTTATGTGGCAATATAAATTTGTATAAGGGCTATGCCCAGATGTTCGACTTCATTTTATATGGTTTAATGGATGACTTTATTAGACGAAATCCTTATGTATTGGTTATGTTGACTAAACGAAGCCTATGTAAGCTTTATATGCGAGTAGTCTAAGTAAACTCCATATATAGTAAGTGAGAGGTCTATGTATATCTCAATATGTAAAAAGCTTTAATTTTCCGCATTTTGACCTATGATATATTATGACGAATGCTAAGGGATTGTCCAAATCCTCTCCGATGATGACGACACTTGTTATGTCTAGGGGGTGCTCCCTGGTCGTGACCTCTTTTCATCCAGATCAATTCTTTAAAAGCTTCAATAGCTTCAATAAGCTCAGCTTTTGTAGTAGATAAAACAACACATTTTCGCAACCTAGATTGCCAAGACACAACTCCCCCTACAAATATAATCAAGCAGCCTGAAGTAGACTTACGAGTATCAACACCACCGGCTATGTCTGAATTAGTATAACCATAAAGAATAGGCTTCCCTTTCTCAAAAAAGAAATCAGTTTAGAAGTGCCACAAAGATAACTCAAAATCAACTTTACAACATTCCAATGCTCTTTTCTCATATTAGAAAGAAAACGACTAACTATACTAGCAACATGAGCAATATCTAGTCTTGTACAGACCATGACATACCTCAAACTACCAACAACTCAAGCATATTTCTTCATATCTTCCTTCTCATCATCACTGGAAGGACAAGGTTTAGCACTCAATTTGAAGTGCATAACTAAACCTGTACACACAACCTTAGATTTGCCCATGTTAAATGTACAAAGTAATTTTTGAATGTACTTCTTTTGTGACAAACATAATTTCTTGGCATCTCTATCACGAACAATCTGCATCCCAAGAATATTCCTTGCTGGTTCCCAGTATTTCATAGAGAAAGACTATCACATACGGGGAGCACCCCGTAGACGTAACCGATGTCGTCGTCCTAGGAGAGGACTAAGACTAGCCTTTTAGCTTACATCATTACATTCATAGGTTAAAAATGCAGAAAATTTAAAACTTTTCTACATCTATCTTGAGGTTTACATAGACCTCTCGCATAGAAATAATATATTCATATCGAGTATACATAGACCCTTCGTATAAAAAGATTACATAGTCTTCTACTTTTATTGCACATATATATATAAGATATAACATAATCTTAAAACCGGATGTCTCATCTCATAACCATCTAAACAAGAGTATAACAATTGGCATAGCCCATACATCAATACAATAAAGCCACATATAGTCTATACAATCTTTAGTAATCAAATGAAAAGGAAAGAACTAGAAGTCTTATAACTATAACAACATCAATAGCTTGATAGTGGCATTGTCCTCGGAAAATGGGGGCCTACCCAACTTGGAGAATGAGAATCCAAGTCTTCTTTCAAATGTCGTCACAAGACCTTCAACGACCGAAACCTAAAATCTTGGGGAAAAGGGAGAAAATGGGGTTAGCACATCACTTGTACTGAGTATGGGACCATATGCACAAACAACATAAAATGATGCTAAAAAAGGACACTTTATTAAAATATGCAATTTACTTTGAAAAGCCTTATGCACATTCAAGACCCAATACAAGTCATTCATACATATTCATTAAGACAAAACTATGTACATCACAAGACTTACTACACTATGTCTAGTTAAGTCAACATACATATTCAACATAATTGAGCAAATAACCAAGACAACTCTATCATCAATTCATAACATCAACAAGCATGGATAAGAGTTCATAACATCATAACCAAAGCAACACAATTACTCATGAACCCTCATGAACTCCACTAGTGAAATGACTATGCAAATCCCCATAACCTTACTCAATCAAGTAAACCTAACAAGAGCCATAACCAATGTCCAACTTCACATACCATATCATTTAGAATCATCATCATCATCATACCTTAGCAATAAAGACCAAACATATGTTCATAAGTGAAACCATCATCATATAGTATCATCAAAATGTAAGATCATCATATCCATACCATTTACATTTATGAGCATTTACATACATAAGAACATCCTTCTAAGACTTCCTTCAAGGCTAACTAGTGCAATGTATAGGTAGAGTCTCATACTTCAACCTAGACTAACCTAAACCACTTAGGTCATCCTAGTTAGAGTTCATTCATTACATCATTTTACCTTTTGGGAACATCTTGCCTTAACTTACATAGACCACATGAGCTAATGTGAAATCCAGTCTCATGGAACCCTACACCGAAAGAAGGCAGACTACTTGCCAAGGTAGTACCAAAACATGGACATAGCTTCTATGTGGATCCAATTGCTAGTAATCCTATTGGGGAAACATAGTTCAAGAACTAAGAGATGTAGTTGGAACCCTCTTTATGCTACATGCATTATAGATGATTAATCTCATGAGTAGATTAGTGATCCTACCTTCCCTATGTGTGAAGGGACACTCTTCACTCTAGTTCACTCGGTGCTAAGCTAAGAGTCCCTTTTTGAAATATCTTTAATGCCTTTATTAATCATCATAGCTTAATGTAGGTCATAGGGTCTATCCCTTGTATAATCATCATCATAGCTCAATAAGAATTGCATGAGTATTGTCCTATCATTACAATTAATACATGTGCGGTTAGCACATTACATAATGACATCATGATAAGGCACATCGGTAAGTCATCACCATCCTTATAACATTTACATCTTAGCAAAAAACTCACAAACCATAGTTCAAGACATTTTAATTCAACACCATACCAACCTTATCAATCTTAATATAAGGTATACTTCAACATAACATCATCACTTAATCACAAGTAATTATAATTGAAGTAAAGAATTGAGATCACAAGACTTACCCCAATCTCCTTCGTAAGACATCATCAAGGTCTTACCATCAACAAATCTCAGTTCAACCCAACAATGATTGTAACACTATCACACAATATTAACCAACATAACAATAAAGTCAATTAAATCACTACATAACGATTCATCACTAGTTCATAGCGTAAGGTTAGAGATTTAGGTTAAATTCATGATCTACTTAACAAACTAGGTAAATTACTCAAGAACTAGCATAATAGGATTACAATACACCTCAATCTATTCATAAATTTACATAATACCAACATAGGATAGTAATTCACACATTAACCTAGGGTAAAGGGAAAAAGATCATCTTCCAAAAACTAGGTTGATTCATCAATGAGTAACATAATTGAGTTATAATACATTAATCTACTCATAATAAACAAAAGGAATCATAAACAAAGCAATTCACAAGATCAATTTCGTATTGAAAGAAAACCCACTTTAATTTTATCTTTTTGAAATCAATTTGGAGGAACCCTTTGGGGAAAGAGATCCCAAAGGTGAAAGGAATCTCATACCTTGCTAAACCTTGAAGTTTGATGGATAAAATTTCTCCTTTGCAGCCCGAAATCCCTCCTTAGCTTGGTCTTCTATGGTGTTCTTCTACTAGGGAGAGAGAAAGAAGAGAGAAGCAAGAGCAATTGGGTTTTGGATATTATGAGGGTTAGGTTAGTTTAATTAGGTTAGGGTCTTTATATAGGTCATTAACTAACTTTATTAGACCTCCCTTAACCCCTAACTAATTAGCTAACCACCTAATTAATTAATTTAACAAGTCTTAAAACGTGCAACAAAATAGTGTCTTTGAAAGACGAGACCATGACCACGCCCCGTTTGTCAAACGACGGCAAAGGGACCAACCGTCCTGTTGGTCCGTCATTGGTGACAGAGACTTTTCAAAATTACCCTTGGCCAAAATGGCTAATTTTCCATCGACTCCCCGTCGATTGGACTACGCCTCGTCAGTGGCCTTCGTTGGTGACACTATTCCTTGGCAGCTTTTAGCCACTTTTGCGAGGGTCCTCCTCAAGGGCCTTTGGTTGGTCCTTGGGGAGTCGTACCCGTAAGTTTCAACTATAAACTAACTGTAATACGTGTTAGACACCTTTCCACCAAATTTTATCATTTTACGATTCCTAAAACTTAGTCAAATAGGAAAGGACACAGTAACACCTCAATGAACTAGATTCCGAACGTCATGGACGTTCTTTGACGTTTTGATTCTAAAACTTCCTAAATGACTTATATACATTAAAATTGACCTGAAAACAATGACAAAACCTTTCGGCACTCATCTTAGTCTCTAAAACACGTCTTAGACTTTCGGAGTATTACAAAGACTTATTCAGTTCTTGCACATATTTGTTGGGTTTTGTTTGCCCTGATTTCTTATCATAAACAAGTTCCCCATTTAGGAAAAGGTTTTAATATTTTACAAGTCCTTTTATAGTAGGAAATTTTTTAGGACTCTATAAATATAGGCTTGTTCCTTCTAACTTAATCAATATTCACAATTTTGAGAATTGCGGTTATGGGGGAGAATTGTGTGTACCTCGTATTCTGAGTGAATTGATTGAGGTTGTTTCTCTCTGCATTTTTTACTCTCATATTTTTAGTGGATTTCTCATCTTCATTGTGTATGTAGGTTGATTGACTGAACCATATTAAATCTTTGTGTATTTTGGTCTGTTTCGTTTGCCTTTTTACTCATGGTCGTTCAAGGTTCGCTTTGCTATATTTCGTTACACCTAATTTTTTTTTGATTCCAACAAGTGGTATTAGAGAAAAATTAAATGATGGATTTAGGTTCAGTGTTCGATGGTCTAATGGTTGAACCTGGTTAAAATGGTGTTCATCTTGGGGTGTAGTTCTATTCGCAACCTTTTCTTTGCACTAATAAAGAGTTTTGTTCGAGAAATTATTTCAGAGAGTTTCTTTTTGTCGGGACATAGATTTAATGGTGAAGATTATGAAGAATAGATGAAAGTTGTTGAAGATAATGTGAAGAAGCGGGAGATTCATTGGGTTTTATTTGCCCTATGTTTCTTACCATAAATAGGTGTTCCTTAAGGGAAATGGTTAGGATCAACTAGTACTTTTCTTGTAGAAAATAGTTTAGAACTCTATAAATAGAGGCTTTTTAATTTTAACTTCAACATTCACAATGTAGTCCTACGGCTTTAAGAGTTGCGATTATGGGGGGAATTTTGTGTACCTCATTAACTTTTGAGTGAATTGATTGAGGTTGTTTCTCTCTATATTTCGTAATCTCGTATGTATAATGGATTGCTCATCTCCTCTATGTATGTAGGTCTGTAACACTCCGGAAGTTCCATGACTTAGACTAGAGCCTCACCTAGTAGATAATGATTAAAATGGTGTTTCCAGAACTAGACAAATGTAATAAACTTCTTCTAGAAGTATTAGAGCCTAAACGTCAAGGGACGACCATGACGTCCCCAAACTAGTGAAATTGAACTAGTAAACGTCTTTAGGTCTTGTGAAGGTTTGGAAGTGTTGTATGGAGTCTAAAGCTTCTAAAATTCTTTAAATAGGTAAAATTATGTATATAGGGTCAAAACGTCCAGGTCCGACCCCCGAGGGTCTCCCTAGGGGTCCTTGAAAGGAACCCACCCATGGGCAAACAAGCTGCCAAAGCAGCAACGAAATTGGCCTAGCAAGAAACCAGTCCGTGTCGCGGACATGGTTCACCAAGGAGCAAAAATCTTGGTCCGAGTCGGGGACACGTCGCGGACTCTACTGTATCAAAAATTAATTTTAAAAATCTTGCAGGAACAGCTCCGCGATGCAGACTTGTTTCTCGACGTAAAATCTAAAATTAGAATTTAAGTTTGACTTCACAAAAAGGTCAACTTAAGTTATGGGTCTTTTGGGTATTTTAGGGGAGGGTTATAAATTGATTTTAAATCAGTTTTACCTCACATTTTTCCACTCAAATCAAATTTCCAAATCAAAATCCAAAGCTCTCACTTCTCTCTATTTTCTCTCTCCACCCAACCTCCATTTTAATGGGTGCTGAGAAATATGTTATATAACATTTTCAGTATTTTTTATATACATATACAAAATTTCCTTCGAGTCAATGGGTGCACTCGAGCAACCAAACCTCAACACGTGATACACCCTTGATCCATCGAGCGTATCAAAATCAAAATCGTAAAACATCAAAGTTCATATAAAATAACTAGAGTTTTTGGTTAAAAATCATCCCTGAAGTATGACCTAAACCTAAAATACATCCCATTTTTATGTACGTGGACAAAAAAACACCGTTGAACAATCCAAAAAGTTGCAAGATTCATCCTTCTATCTATTTTTTACAAAAATTCATGCCAACAAAAAAAAAAGTGTCAAATCAAATGAATATATGTATACATGGTTAAGCTAGTAAAGTTAGGTGTTTTTTAAAAATTTTAGAAATTGAGGGCTTAAATCAAAATCAGACAAAATATATTCAAATTCTAAATATTTTAAGTAAAAATATGGTCAAATACAACCCGAATTTCAAAAATTTTAAATAAAGTAATTATTATTATTTATTTTCATACCTAGATGCCTATTTAATTTAACTAAAATTTAAGTATTTGTGTACATTGTATAAAATGTGAATTGCATTGTAAATATACTACATACGCCCTAAATATTATATTAAAGAAAATTTCTAAATATTTGGATGTAATAATTTTAAAATGATTTTTTTTACATAATCTTTCTAACCATCGAAACCTATTGCATAAATATTTCAAAACTTATTATGTTGCAAGTCGATTTACTTGATGTTGCAAAAAATATATATAAGCTAACAACACACAAAATTTAAATCATGAGAATGAAAAATTAATTTTCTATTCAATTCCTTATTCTTTTTAAGTAACTTTGATCTCATCCTGGCCAAGAAATGACCAAATTTAAAATATTTTTGTATTGGTTCTATCAATTTCTTTACAAAAGTATACTGAAGGATGATTCTTGTTATTCTTTTGGATAATATAAGTATATTTTTAGCTCACTTAGATAATATAATGTTGTACATTAGATTTGAGTCATAATTGAGGGATGAATTTGGCCAAAAACTCAAAATAACTATAAAGAAGTTTCTTGAAAGTGTGCTAATAATTTAGGATATTTTCGTCCTTTAATATTCAGCAAGGAACTTTGATGCTTATTAGAGTCGGCCGAACTAGGGTGGAGAAACAGAGTAGATCGGAAAAGATGCTTCAGATTCGTTTTAGCAAGCCAGCAAATGAGAGTGGTGGAGTTGGTAACTGGTTGCCTCCTGAAACTGTTACAGTTGCTTGCCCTGATCATCTCATTTTATCTGATCTTTCTGTAGCCAACAACGTTGGTATAGTAAATCCTGCATCTATGATTAAAAGGGTTGGTCGGAGGTCCTGCCGACAGCTTGGTGAACGAGTACATTTTTGTTTCTGATTTTACTTTCAAATTGATGTTTATGGACGTCTGGTGAGGGTAAAATTCAATCTTCAGCCCTTAATATTTTGCCCTAATTTTTCTGATTTACTAACTGTTGTTTATGGACGTTTGGTCACTCGTTAATAAACACTTCAACCTTAAATTTTGCCCTAATTTTTGTGTCCGCCTCTGAGTTTTTATATATCATTTGTGAATATCTGTTGTGTATAGAAAGTTCTAACGTTTATTTTTACCCTAAGTTGCTCACACTCTCCAAAAATGCAAGGATCCTACACATGTCTGATAACATTTTTTTAGAGTCGAGCAACCTAGCTTTTGTCTATGTTTATAGAGGCAACATGTCAAGTTTACGTAGAAGTCCAAGAGTTTGTCTTGTGTTTCTAGTTAAGCACTTCAGTTGCGATCAGTGTTGCATCAACAATCTTTCTAACTTGAATGAAAGCACTTTGATGTCCTGAGACTTATTTGTCAATCACCATTTTCAGTATCTCTGCTATGTGTTTTGCAGCTATTGTATACACACCACCAAGTTGCAATCAGTGTTGCATCGAAGTATTTGTTGTTATAGAACAATCAGGATTGGAAATTCTTTTTTACTTATATCAGCGCATCCAACTAAATTGAGAAAGTGTATCCAGCAAAATTGAGTTCTTTGTTTAAAACCTCCAAACGAATGTTGTATGTGAGACAGAGGATTAACCCTAAAATAATGTATTCAAAGTTGGGCTTTCAGGCGACCATTATCACTGGAAGAGTATTTGGAGAGGACTGATCCTCACCAAAGTTAAATGCTTCACTTGGTTAGTCATCAAAAGAGCCTGCTTAACTCAAGAAGTCTTACACCTATTCCTACACTATAAATTCACTACGAAGATCTGGGAGCTTTTCCTCTACATCACAGGCTTCAGCAAGACCATGCTACAACACACTTCTGATCATTCTAGTTGCTGGATCAAAAGGGGGGTTAGCAAGATTCAAAAGAAGTGGTGGAAGCTAATACCATCATGCATATCATGGCCCGCATGGAAGGAAAGGATTGGAGATGTTTTGAAGGTAAATCTAATTTCATTCGCAAAGTAATATGGAATTGTTTAGTATCCTACTTTTTTGGTGTAAGTAACTCAGTATAGAAGTTGTAGATCAACTTATTCATAGGGAGCTTGTAATTTTGGTTAGGGTTGTAGATTTTTGAAGGCGGACAACATGCTCTTAATGCTGTAGGATACAACTTTTCCAATGTTAAAAAAATAATGAAAAAATAATAAGATATTGCTGATAAAATTAATTTGAGCGAATAGATACAGTAAATCCAACTAGATTGAGCGAACAAGTACAACCAAATTGTCATGTCACTGATAGAACACGACTTTTAGAATATGTATTGAGAAGTTATAGTAGGAATGTGAATATCATTGATTAAAGACTATGTTGCTTCTATAACAACAACGGAGTAGGGCCCTTCAAAAATGTCATCGGTTGTGCGTAGGATCTTACAACAGTAGCGCACTTTTGGAGGATCTGATGCGAATATGAAAAATATTTTGGAGATTCCGAGCAACTTAGGAAAAAAAAGTTAAACCATGGAACACTCTATAATCACCAGAGCTCCATAAATAGCAATTAGGAAGTCCAACAGACACAAAAACTATGCAAAAGTTAAAGGGTTGAAGATTGTATTGTATACTTACCAAACGTCCATAAACAATAATTGTAAAGTTGCAGTAGATACAAATATGTACTCGTTTACCAGGCTGGCGCAGGGACCTCCGGCCAACAATTTTGAGCGGAGATGCAGAATTTACTCCACCTCTAACTTGTTTTATTAATAAATATGTAAGGACTTAAAAGTTGATTGTATTTTAGGTATATTTTCTTCATTTAACATGGAACATACATGCTTTTATTATATAGATAAATAGATAGATAGATGTAGATTTGCTGTCTATTTTCATTTGGTTATTTTTGGGTCAGCCAACTTTGGCCGATTGGACTAGTTATTTTTCAATTCATCAATTAATAAAATAAGCGTGAGCATCGAAGAAGTTTTTTTTTAAAAAAAAATACAAACATGAAGAAAACATTAAAAACATTTAAGTGTATTATTCAATTACCAAATGAGACAAAAAATTCTTAGTTAAAGATTCTGAGTTGAAATTAGAAAGTAAAATCGCGATAAACATGAAAAAAAGTATTAATTTTATTACTAATTACTAATAATTTATATAAATAGATGGTAGTTAATATTATTTGGGGACTTAACCCTAGAGCCGCCTGAACTAGGGTGGAGAAACAGAGTTAATCGGAAATGATGATTCGGATCCTGCTTAACAAGAGAGCAAATGAGAGTGGTGGATTTGTTAAGAGGTTACCCCCTGAAACTGTTAAAATTCTGCTCAAAACTGTTGGCCGGAGGTTCTTGCGCCCGCCTGGTAAACGAGTACATATTTGTATCTAGTGTGACTTTTTAATTGTTGTTTATGGACGTCTGGTCAGTATACAATACAATCCTCAATCCTTTAGTTTTTGACCTAATTATTGTGTCTGTTGGACTTCCTAATTGCTATTTATGGACCTCTGGTGATTATAGAATGTTCAGTGTTTTAACTTTTTTCCCTAAGTTGCGCGGACTCTCCAAAAATGTTCTCATATGCACATTGGATCCTCAAAAAATGCGTTACAGTTGAAAGATCCTACACACATCCGATGACATTTTGGTCCTACTCCGTTGTTATAGAGGCAACATATTATTTAATCAATGATATTCACATTCCTACTATTACTTCTCAATATTGATTATTTGCACCAACTAATGAGAGGTCAGGACTAGGCTACCTTTTTTGTGCTGCTACTTAGTTCTACTTTTTTTTTAATAGATGAAGTAACAAGAATTCATTAACGGCATTTGGTGGATACAGAAATCAAAAGTACTAGGGAAATGGAACAGAGAGATTTAGACTAGAAGGATAGGAAGCTGACAAAATTTATGAGGTACTTCTAGCTTTTATAGAATAATTTTAAAATACACCTAGATTTCACAGAGTGAATGGGAATTGAAACATTGTCGATTCCTTTTTGGTGATTTACACCAAAATATACTAGTTGGTATAATCTGCCAGATCTTTTTGATGTTTTTGTTCTTCAACTTCCCAAAATTTTCAGCTCTCTTAGGAGGAAGAAATGGAAGAAAATCTTTTCTTTGCTACTCAATGTGATCTTTCAGCAAAAAGCAATGAATGATATATTGATAATGGTTGTAGCAATCACATGACTGGAGATGAGAATATTTTCCTCTCAATCAATAGTAGCATTACTACTAAAGCGAGAATGGGGAATGGAGGCTTAGTTGATGCAAAAGGTAAATGTACCATTTCAATCAACATAAAAGGTAGCGGTAAGCAAATTCATGAAGTGTTTTATGTTACTCAATTGTAAGAAAATTTTCTTAGTGTTGGTCAATTTATTGAAAATGGTTATTCTCTTATGTTAAGAGATAATTATTGCAAGATTTATGATAAAATTGAGTCAAATCAAGTCACTGTTGAAGTAGAGATGATAAAAAGAAAATTTTCTTTACAATGCATTCAAAATGAAGTTCTAATTAATCATGGCTTTGGCACGAAAAATTTTGTCACTTAAATTTTCATGATTTGAAGCTTCTCAAGCAAGAAGACAGGGTGCAAGACCTTTCTGAGATACATACTAAGAATAAGGTAGATAATATTTGTATCATATCTTTAGATGTATCAAATCAAGAAGAGGACGAGGAAGAGGAAGATCTTCCTCAAGAAAGATAAATCTCATATTCAGATGATGAAGAACCACTTCCAAGAGGAAAAAAATGTTAACTGAGTTATCAAATATGCAATTTTCCCGGAGTTAAGAAAGAAAATTATGAGGAGGCAATAAAACATGATGTTTGGAAGAAAGCCATGACCGAAAAAATTGGAAGATTGAGAATTATATTACTTGGGAGTGTGTGAGTATACCCAAAGAAAGAGAAGTTGTAAGTCTAAAGTGAATTTGCTAGACCAAACTCAATCAAAAAGGAGATATTAAAAAACGTAAGAGAAAGGCAAAATTCAGTTACAATTATTTTGTCAGACAAGAGAACAACTTACTGACATCTTCACCACAACACTTCCAAGTAAAAAGTTTTGCCATCTTTGAGAAGGGATTGGAGTTTTCAAGCAAATGAATTAAAGGGGAGTGTTGGAATTAATGCATTCACACCTTGATGCTTAGTATTTCAATACTGTCTCTTAGTTTTGTAAGAATTCTTTTAGAATTTCGTAATAGACGTAGTTAGTAAATTGTGATACATGTATCTAGTTATTTGTGCAAGACTTTGATTTACATTATTACTAGTATAAATAGAGATGTAGTTGATGATTGTAATCATCTCAAGTGGCCTTAAGTAGCCTATATAAAACATTAGCATGCTCTAAAGATATTATACTCCTTCCATATTTCCTACAAAAGAGTCATCACACATTGTCTTTACTAGTATCAACAAATTCAAATGATTTCTCATCAGACAGTGTAAATTATTAGCCATCACTGGACAAATAATATTAGGTCAAAAAAAGCCAAAAAAGTTATAAGCTGGAAATCGAAAGAGGAGAAGTGTGATATGGAAGAAAGAAACTAGAGAGAACTCAAACTTCTTTTTACCAAAAAAGGCACTCCAGTTACTAACTTCAGTTACTGTTATGGGCATTCTTAGATTGACCACTACTTGATATCTCCCTCATGCCATCACATGGTTGAGAAAATATTTCCCTTGTAAATCACCCTTTACATAATTTGTTCTATGTGATCTGCAGAACTCAACTGGCAGCAAAGATAACCCCCTTCAAAAATGGGAAACTTACATAAATATACTATAAATAAAAATATTTACCATACAATAATATTTTTTTCACTTGATCGCTTTTAATAAATGTCTAATACACTTTTAATAAATGTATAATATACTTTTAATACATATTACAAAGAACAATTTATGAATGACATATAATACAAGTTTTATTGATAGATAATGCATTTATCACACATTTAATACATTTATAATACAATGTGTCAACTTCTTACCAAACAAGCACAATGTATATTTAAAAATAATTATAATATATATATATATATTGCATACTTAATTCACTTTTAATAGAAATTACAAATTTAACATAATATTGCTATAAATGGTAATAAATTAAAAGCATCCCTAAAATCAATAATTCTTTATTAAAAGACACACATCCAAGTAATTTTTCCTTCAAAAATAACTATTTTCTATTGTTTTATGTATGTCACATATTCCAGAACTAGTTTTTGGTTTAAAGATAATGCATTTATTGAATAAATTGGGCCCGTTTCATACACTAAGGGGTCGTTTGGTAGAGTGTATAAAAATAATGTTCAACATGGTGTATTAGTAATGTTTGCATTAATAATATTTGTATTAATAATGTTTGTATTATTAATACACTCTTCAATACACTGGAGCGTGTAACTAATGCAAGTATTAGTTATACATAGCAAGGATAAATGTACTAAACAAAGGACTACCAAATGACCCATATTTGGTTAAACCTTTTCATAATATCTTGTGTGTAATGTGGCAAGTATGGAAGAACTTTTTCTTGTTATTACGAAATGTCTGTATGTCATACACCAGCTTTCAAAAGCGTAACTATAGGTGCCTAATGTGGAAAATGCATCATTTCATTAGAAACTGCTTCGAAACACCTCTGATATTCGGCCACCGTAGTGGTCTGCAGAAGTTAAGCAAGTCGACCCTCTGGTGCCTCTAGATCTCGTTTCTGAAATCGAACGTGTAGCTTCTCAGCGAAATTCTCCCAATTAACTAACTAATTATTGTGAAACAACCTTCAGTACCACTCTTATGCATCACCATCCAAGTTGAACGATGCTAGTGTTAACTTATGATCCTGTGTGATTCCATAAAATTCAATGTAACGCTCTTCTTGAAAGACCCATTATTCAGGATTTACTCCTTGGAATCGACCTAATTCAACCGAAGTAGATTTGTGACGCAATGTAGGAGGTGTCGGTGTTTGTCCTCCATTAACTTTAGTATTTTGATGTGGTCGAGATGTTTCAACTACAGGAGTAATATTCTAAGAACCCAGCTCCATGACATGACCCACCACCTCTTTTTGCAAAGATTTAATTTCAGATATGTCACTCGATATGATTCTTTCACCACTCGTATGTAGTCTTCGGGGAACTTGAAAGAAAACTTAAGAACCTGGTGACAATTTCCCCGGATACTATGAGGACTCACCAAAGCTTCAATCCTTGCTCTACTATGATCCTAGCCACGAGTATGGAAGTCAATATCGCCAGACCCTATATTTGATAAGAATCTAGGCAATAGTATGTATTATTACAATATGTTCTAAATATGATAGCTAGCATAACCTCATCAAGATCATAACATAAAAATAAGTCAACATAAGACATAAGATATATGAAAAAGACATTACAACATAGACATAGGCACAATCAAGGCATCTAGATCATCATAATATAAGAGAAACACTTCAAAAGTAACCTCAAAGCATACTTGTGCAAGAAATAAATAAGAACCCATAAATCTCACCCATGCTAAGTAAATAACTTTAGGCCACCATTCATGTTCATCATGCGTTGATCTCCTTATCTTATTTCTCATAGACAAGGGAACATTCACCTTTGGTTAATCATATCAAGAAAGGCATCTCTAGCTACAATCAAAGCTAAGCATACATCATATAAGCAATTCTCATATAAAAACAAACTTATGATACTTACTTGAGGTAACCTTGATTCATCATAATCATACTACTTTGAGTAGGGACTTGTTGTTCCTCTCCAGTCTCTCAGTTTATTCTTGTGTAATTAAGTCTCAGTATGTTGTTCCTTTTGTTATCCTTACATTTCAGCCTCTTGAAATATTCATGGAACTCAGGTCAGTTAGATATTTGTTTCTAGTATTTAGTTGTAGGGATTGCAGCTCCTTCCATCGATACTAAACTTGGCTAGCCTTCATTCGAGGGTGAATGATCCCAAATGGGAGATATTTTAAAACCTCAGTACCTACCTTAAGCGCTTAAGTAGGAAAAAGGGGAAAACTAGAAAAAAATTGGATGACCATGGCCCTTCCATGGGGTGTGTATCCCTACACGCTCCGTGTGATGGCTCGCAGAGGCGAGGCAAAGCCACCAATGCTCAGACATTGTACCATAGAATCCCACAATGGACTGTGATCTAGATGACAGGTGGTGGATGGGTCAGTAGTCTTGAGCCAGCAGACCCCTAGCCCAAGGGAATTACCACGGTGGCCTTCATGGTTCATGAACTTTACTGTGGATGGGGGTACCAAGATATAGTAGACATTGTCCAGAAACCACGACCCACTTGATGTGTCGTGGTCCCTTTGGCGGTTCGTCAATTGTTCTATGGTCTAGCCTCGAAAGCTTTGAAGTCAGGGTTATTTTGGTCTTTTTCCTTATGCGTTGGACACCTAAAACTACGTTGTTTTACTCAAGTTAAGCCTAGTAATATAGTAAAAACCTAACCAAAACCTTTATTCACCAAAATCCATCCAAACTTAGAGCATAAAGAGAAGAAATAGGCTCTAGTTTCCCAAGAACAGTCAAAAGGTTTGCTTCAAGTTTCAACCCCGAAATTGAAGGATTTCTCTGTATATTTTGTCACCATATATGTGAGATTTCACTAGTAGGGTTTTTTCACCCACAAGGTCCTTAGAATTCAGTCAATTCCTTGATACTCCATATCTTGTTTAGACTTAGGGTTTCAAAAACCTTGGATATTTACCAGTGATGTAGATGTTGTAGTATCCTCAATCGAAATAGCTTGTTTTTTGGGAAGTTTGCTTGATTCCTTTTATGAAACTCAAAACCCTAGTTTGTATAAATTATTTTAGTTCAGGAATTATACTTTCTAGGTCAGTTAAACAGATAATCATGCTCTAGATTTTGAATATCACATTATCAAAATATAAAAGTTGCATCTCAGTTAGCAAGTCCATATTTTGAGCTATTCAGCATTACACTCACAATTGATTCATATACAGATTATGTTGGGAATAGACTTAGCCCCAAGTTGGACTAGGGATAAGCATACCCTCATAGTCCCAAAACTAGTGCCCCTATAGGTGTATAAGTCCCAACTTTTGGGCATTAGAGTTAGTGATCACTCCAGTCATGCTTTTATACCCTTAACAAAGTATATTGGGTCCTTTGTATGTATAGATCAAAATCCACGTTTCTCTCATGTGATTTTATGTCGATTAATAGTAGCTCCCACATTCAGCCCCTGGTATATTTGACCACGTTTTTAGTATATACTTCAGCATTCAGTTTAGCATGTCATGTTCAAGATTAGCACTAGGTCATTGCATTCAGTTTAACTTCTTAGCTATGTTTCAATATACACATAGCTCAGTTTATGTCATTGCTCGGTTATGCTTTGTACAACTTATTTATATATTTATTCAGCTTATTATCTATATCATGCATGCTTTTTACATTCCAAGTACTGACGGATAATATGCGATACATTCTTTCATGATGTAGGTTCTGATACTGAGCATCCAGATCATGCTTAGATCGATATATTGTTTTAGATTCTAAATAGTACATGTTGTATTCAATCATTCTCAGAACTCTTGATATACGCAAGACACAGGTTAGCTTGGGG
Organism: Solanum sitiens; assembly: GCA_016801875.1. Classification (NCBI taxonomy): domain Eukaryota; kingdom Viridiplantae; phylum Streptophyta; class Magnoliopsida; order Solanales; family Solanaceae; genus Solanum; species Solanum sitiens. Next base: position 202,251 of record JABWTJ010000819.1, on the reverse strand, counting down.
TCTCTCATGATCCTAAGTCTCGTCTTACGTCAAGGGTGTAGCCTCGGGGCGTGAGTTTGTGTGGTCGCGGATGCAATCGAATGTTTTTTTTGGTGATTTTGACCCTTTTGAGTTGAGAATTATTAGTATGGTTGATTTTAGTCAATATTTTTAATTTCGAGCATCGTTAGATACTCAAAATCTTTGATGAATTGATTATGCATTTGTGTTGTATGTGTTATGATGCATTGATCCTCATTTGACATATCATTGTTCATGAAAATATGAGAAAATGGAAAAAAGTTATTTATTTTAGAAAGAAAATGAGATACCTTATATTTATCATTGACCACGAGCTAGGTGACAAGTTGATGAGATATTGAGATTTTGAAATTGTTATATGGACTGTGAGTCCCCCATGGGTCTTTTTCTGGAAATTAAATCTTGGCGAGGTGTATATGATAGGTTGTGTGATCAGCTTATTGAATTGAATTGGCTAGATTTATTGTGTTGTGTAACTTGATTATATGTTGAGATGAGTATTAACTATAGTCTTATGTGTTAACTTTCTTCACGTTGTTACACCTTAGCCTGTCTATGCATGCCTTCAGTTTTTTGGTTATTAAGGTCATATTGTGCGTGAAATAATTTATATAAGTAAGGTATTAATCTAGAAATATCTTTAGATATCTATAAAATCATTGTTTGTAATGTTGTTACGAAAGAGTGGATATTCTATCTCTCTTTCATTTATTCACACCAATGGTTTTTGTTTTTCCTTTTTTCTATATATGAATCAATTTTCATTTTAATTCTTACGATATCTGATTTAACACATGTAATCATTAATTAGTTATATTACTTAATTATCAATATATTATGTTGAGTGTATGTATTGTTACTTCATATTTGATAATGATACAATTCTAAAAAATAATTCAAATATAACATACTTCAACATACACTAGAGTTAATTGAAAATTTTTGCATTAATCAATAGAATATAATGTCTCTAAGTAATATTTCATGCATAAATTTCTTATTTTCTATTTAGATCCTTGAATAGCCATAAGCCTCTTCAGAAAAATGTTGAAGTCTTCATCTCTACTCAGCATACTTATCCTAACCTTTCTTGAATCGGTTCCAAATCTTCTTCCACTCCTTGTTTGAATCTTGTGTTCTTTAAGAAGCTTTTCACAATCCTCTTCTTCACCTCCTTTGCAAATTATCCATGCGAAAGCTGTTTCAAAAAAATAATCTGAATTTAAAACTCAGCATAAAAGAAAACTTTTTCAAATGCATATTGATAATATAGTTTTAAAAGCAAAAAAATTCAAGTATATGAGATAACAATATTTTTTAAATAAACTAAAAAGAAAATGTTACGTTGTAATGTTTCGGTAATTACCTGGGTGTGATTCACACAAGTCTTTTGTGAAGAGACAATACTGAGGAGGATAATTTTGGATGAAAAAAAGGTCATTGTCCATAACAACTTGTCTTAACCTCTGCCATCTGTCAGTCATAAGAGACTGACTATATTCAAAGAAATTTTCCATTGTAAAATCCAAACAACTATTAGAGACCACTTCAAAAAATTTAGCAGCTCTGAGTTGAGCTTCTTTTGATACACCAATTGTACTAATCTCCATGAACTTTGTCATCTTCCTTGCCACCTCTTTGTCCTTAACAAGTGCCCAACTACATGCATATAAAATATAATAATTGATAACTGAAATATTTTCCAATTTTGTGATAGTGATCTCACTTGAAATTAATGTTTGAAAAACATACCCAATTCTGGAACCAGCATGACCAGTGCATTTGGAAATAGTAAAGAGCATAACATCATGGTTGGCAGGTGAAGTAATGGAAGTATACTGTGGCCAATAATAAGCTAAATCGTATATTAATTTTCCTTGATCTCCATTAACTACAGGCTTTCTAATAATCCCATCAAGGTTTATTTGGAGATGTAATCAACTCAATATAAGGTCCATTTTTCTCAAAAGTTTTTGCATCTCCAGCCCATTTATGTAGTCCCGACCTCACAAAGTCAGTCATATCAGGATATGCCTGCAAGAAGACAAAATATTATTAATTGATAAAAAAATGTCACTTTTAAATTTGACTTATTAAGTCACATGATGTGTTCCAAGAACTATGGTTCATGTTTTAGGGTGTGACAAAGTAATTACTGAAGTTTATTGTGAATCCTCAAATTTCCAATTTAAAATCCACCGAAGGAAAAAAGAATTTTATATTTAATGAATCTAACATGTACCAAGAATCAAAACTTTAGACTGCTAATTTAATTGGGCATGGCATATCCTTCACATTTTAAATAAAAAATATATTGTATAAACATATACCGAATAAAAAGGTGTAGCTGAAACTATACTGATTGGTTCAAGTTGATCAGATGGACAAAGAGCATGAAGGCAGCCTGCACAAGCTGGCTCGATCCAGTGCCAACAACAATATAATAATCATCCACAATTGCATTTCCAACTACATTGTGCAGCCTCTTAATTTGTTCCTCTAGTTTTGACTCCAAAAACCAACACAAGCTCTTACCATTAGCAAAATAACTCAATGAATCATTACCATTGAATGTTATGTTACACTTGTTCCCCATTTTTCGCCAATATGACTCATACATTGTTGGATCACCACTATAAACACAAAAATTGAAATCCCAAATAAGTATATATTCAAACAAAGAATTGAGAATTTCATCAAATTATAAGAAATGGAAATACTCTTGAGAAGATTTAATCAATCTCAAAATCTAGCTAGTTCACTAGGGAAGGTGTCACGACCCAAAAATGGACGTGAGCCTAAAACCCAATCACCTAATTACGTGCGGAAATAAAACAAAAGTTTAATAATAATTCAACTTAATTCAATCCCCAAAACGTGGTTGTCACGTGTACAAGCCTCTAAAGTATTACCAATGAATCAAAAGAAATATACAAGTCTCATATGACATTGTTCCTAGAGTAGGACAAGATCATAAATAGGAGTAAGAAGGTCCGCCGAAATGACAAGCAACTACCTCACAAATCTTCATTGAAGCCTCAGACAAGAAGAAGAGAAAATATCACAAAGGTCCAGGCTAATCACCTACAAAATAAATTGTAGAAGCAAGGGGTGAGTACCAAACCACACGGTACCCAGCAAGTAAACCTCTAAACACAAGCTAAGGGGATAAAATATGGGTACTATTTACACCCCAACCGAACCTCCATAACTACAACCTGCATAAAATCAACCCAACCTAACAGTTCACCTTTTACAAGCACATATACTCAGCAACAAGCTCAATATTCATCAATTACACCCTCCACAAAAAGGCACTCACAAATATCAGCAAAACACAAGATCAAGTTCATCAAATAGAGGTAACCAAATATCAAATACTTTCCAATCACCAATAAATACATAATCATAAGGGTGAAGGATGTCATGTGATGCAATGCAATATGACACCATGAAATGATATACCTCCAAATACCAAGTACTCTCTCAATCGTATATACATGATACTCCTCGAAAATACATCGAGAGTTCATGACCCATGGGGGACTCGCGAGGTCCATATACCGACACAGACGATCTCCACGTGTCTGTGCGGACGATCTCAACGCACTATCATAAATCAAACAAATTCCGCACGGACGATCTCCACGTGCCCAAATCATAATCATAACTTTTCTATCGCACGGACGATCTCCACGTGCCCAAATAATCATAACTCGATCTCAACACGAACGATCTCCACGTGTTAGACCTTTACTCATACCCAGTCTCATGTCAATGCATGTGCACAATATGATATCAAATAAAGGGGATGATGCAACATCTCAATAAATCAAATGTCGTTATGAAATATAATCACCTCAATTATCAGAATTATACGGGTTCAGTAAAGAACAAAATCACACATAATAAATCAAGCCAATAATATATCAGTTAATGCCCATATGCTTTGGCATTCTCGGATTACAATCCACATTCTATAGTAATAAACTTTGCCTTTATAACACCGACACATGCCATTCTCAACCCACACACGAACAATTAATCACATTGTCTTTTGTTATCCCTTTTCATCATGAAAGTTAATCAAGGTGGACAAGTCAACCCTTCACCAAGTTCCATTACGCCCAAACACATATACCAAAAGAAAATACACGCATTTCATACACTTAACAAGAGTTTAGAAATTTACTTGCCTCAAAACAGTCGAACAATTATTCTGGGACTTGAGCCTTCCCTTTTCGTTGTACTTCCAACTCAAGCAATCTATTGACATTAATAATCATAATAAGATTTTGAAACTAACTACACCCAAATTACTATAGGTCTAGCATAACCCAAGAACTTACACCAACCTAAAATCAGGTTCTTAAATTTTGATGTCAATTATCATGTCAACCCTTATATTTTCAAATTTCAAGCCTAGAATTATGTTTCAAAATTCTCTAAATAACATAAATCTAATGATATTCATACAATATAATATCCCTAAAATTTAAATACACCACACTAATACGCTGGAACATCGATCAAAATGTGATGACCATGAAGTCCTTGGCAACTCCAAAACCAATAGAAATTGATAACCGCTAATAACAAACTAATAATTTAACCCATGTTTACTTCTATTAAACTAATCACTGCCAAGGCAATGATCGTGTCACTCAATTTGATGAAATTTCTCTTTTAATTTTTCCACCCAATAATATTATAATATTAATTCCTATAGTCTCCAACAATTAACTCATTAAGATTATGTTTATAGTTGTGATCTATAATTACTTAGTTTACAATATATATATTTTTCACTATACCTTTTCAATCAACAACCACATAAATGGCCAAAGACAATCAAACTCTCACCAGATATCAAATAACACTATTATAATATAATATCCATTATTTCTAATTCCAAAAACAATGTTAAAATAAATGTATACATATAATCTGCCAATTCCTTAATTTCAACTCCCAATCTAAATTCAACTATAGTATATTAAGGATTTTCCCACTAACTTCTAACCACGAATTTTATATTACAGAATTTCATAATTGCATTTAGGGATGGAAAACTGTGAATAAACTTACCTGAAAGCGGTGCCCTCTTGTCCAACGCCATTGAGGAAAATTTTCTCAACCTTTTACTATCGTTTTCCTTCCCTAAATTCTTGTAAACTGCTAAATTCCTTTAACTTATTTTATTGTATGGGTCAATTGCTAAAGGCATATGGACTTGACCCACTAACCACTAACTATTAAAAAATTTAGTATTTAATAAATACCCACTAACTTAATAATTGTAGTTATCAAATAATTTAAAATTTTCAATCAACTTCACCGATCAATCATAAATGACTCGCGACAACTATTGAGAGGGTAAAAACTATAATTTTATCGAAGCTTTAAAAAAAATGACATTGCGGGTCATTACATTATCCACCACTAAAATTCATGTTCGTCCTCGAACATAAGTAAGTAGATGAAAGAATAACCAATGTCACTAAAATTCTAAGTTATGATCTGCTAGAGCCGGTGTGCATCTCACCAAGTGAGCTAATCGTTAAAAACATTCCAATAAGATCAACTATTTAGAACTAAACTTACGAATCAAACTTAGGAGATATACAAATCAAGAGTGATTTTCTAATACATGAATCCATTATGAACCAAAACCCTCTAAACCATGACACAACCACCAAGACAGATCTTCTCTAACATAGCCAAGATAACCTCCTGAATCAATACTAGCTACAACCCAAAGTGAGCTTGTACCAACCACCATACTCATAATGCACAAACCATCACATATCTTATCGAGGGGGAACTAAATTTTAACCCAAAGAAGAATAAGATCAAGTAAGCACCCAACAAGCGGTACACTCTAAGATGCAGAACCCTTAATAACACTGTCGGATAACTGTAAATATTCACGAAAGCTCTTCTATAAGTTCTCATAAGCAAGGTCGTCCATAAAGAAACAATGGTATACTTCTACTTTCCCAAACAACACCAACTCTACCATAACTGAAATGACCAATTCTGTCCAACAAATCTACCCTATCAAGAGTACATAAGAGGATCGGTACACCCGATCCACCACTAAAAATTTACCCATATATGTAGAAACACACGTGTACATATACATCGAATTATACTTCAAATCATGTCTGAAATGAAGTAGGTGGGTCACATAATAATGTACGTAACAAAAAATCGAATAACACAGTATACTCTCTCCAAGCGCCTATATCAAACATTCCATTCATACGACTCCATCTCTTTGATTCTTAGCCAACTACAATCAACCAGTGTAGATAGTACACATACTTAATTTATCGAATCCACATACTTCTCACTGTACTCCAATAGTATCAACATTATTAATACTAACAAAATATTATAATCATTCAGGCCATTTAGCTTGCTCTCAAACCGCCACTAGTACCAAAGTCTCCTAAAAAAAACACATTACCACCTCCAAAATTTTGAAACTATGGCGCTCTCTCTTTCCATTTTAGCATTTTGTGAATGATACGTGTCACACATGATAGAACTACTTCCAAGTTTAATAATACTTTTCATCGAGGTACAACAATTTAAGCACACCCAACGTCACTTTACGCAATCTTCACATATCAAATTTCAGCTAATATTCAAAACAAATATATATCTCATATCACACTAAAAGAAATTGATCACTCAAATAACTCAGTATACAATAAGCTCGTTACCTCTAATCACAATCAAATGCCTATGCAACACATCATAACAGTCTGTTTCGGCCCATCAATAAAGTAATTTCAATCCGCTCGAAATCCTCATTAATCATGTAAAACTGTAGGTCGACACCGTTGAACATCAATAAGTTACCTATCATAATCTAAACCATTTAGCTTCACATAACAACACATAGTCTTACACACCTCATTATTTTTACCCCAATAAAAACTCAATCTTCATAACAATTTCTTATAAATCTCTAGTAAGTCTAGACCGAGCCAATTCACAACAATATCCATATTAGTAATTATATATGAAAACTCATACATCCTTCAACTTCGAATCAAGAGTGTATATGAGAGGTCTTATTCTTTCATTTCTCTTAAATTCTTTCCATAGTGCAAAATTCAAAATATCTTGAACTCTTCAATAATCAAAAATCTTTTTTTTTTTTTTTTTTTGCTAATTCATTTACAAGTCTTATTCTTTGTCCAACAACCCATGACATTTTTATTTACCTTATCCTCTAAACCATAACATCATGTGGAACTCTCCTTGGGTATAACAATCAAATATAACCAAATTTACTACTTGAAATTTTTAAGTCCTTCCAAATGCTTCATACTCAATGCGATTGATCATTTCTCACCTTACCAATTCATACCTCGACAATCACACTACCACAAACCTAAACTTACCATGAAAAACTTGAATTTGAATCCAGTTGTGTAACTCAATATCCATCACTATTAGTTCATACCTTTAAGAGTTTTATAAATTCACGTATCTTAGCTTATCATTGATCGCCTCTCCATCGATCTTATCATATCTTTCTCTAAAAATTCAATCATACTCATTACCAAACTCAAAACCACGAATAAACTTATCATCACACTCAAGTTGAACATCTATACACTCATTTCTCAAATCTTATTCGATTTTTTTTTTTTTTAACCAATGTGATAAACCCGTGACACTATTACCATGACCAACATAAAACGGATGAAATCATGTATCTCTGAATCCAGTTCTCAATCCCTTTGAACATACCTCTTTAGCCTTTGCAATAAGAAAAAATATACTTACTCTCACCTCTTTTTGAATGCTCCACTATATTCCACACTTTTTCATTAAGACTGTAGATGCTTTAAATTTTATTCGAGCAATGTCTCTACATATTCTTAGACTTTCCATACACCACATTGAATACTTGCTAATCGTTATTACCATACAAAATTTGTTTAGCCAACAATCATTATCATATAGTTGCATCTTAATTACGATTTCACCTCAAATTCTTATTATCGTTATGCTCGTTAAACATTTTTCTCATCTCAAAGTCAACCTTTTCATCTACATGACATTTCAAACTCATCTATACCAATCTAATTTAAAATACTATCTCAATTTTATACATGTTTCCTTACTAAAATTCTCAGTTACCTTCACACAAATATCCTCATTTAGACTTCCTTTACCTTTAAGCTTCTCAGCCTAATATCGATCCACTTTCATGGAGCTTATGATGGAATACCACTCATTTAAAATTTTTGGGATACACTTCACAATCTAAACACATCAATACCGTACTAAGAATCCACCACTAAAAGCTTCCTTATAATTAATGCTTAACTCATTCTGTCGTAGTAACAAGCTAATTGGTTTCTCAAATATGAATGCAACATCAAATCTTATTATATGAGCATGTGATACAATTGATAAATCCTTAAATAGTTAGTATTCACACTTGGCAGTTGATGTATTCATTTTCATATACCAGTAGTACCACATCCTGAAACTCTGTTAGATCCACCACTAGAACACATCATACCTATCTAGAAGATTGTACCCAAATAGCCCACACATTTCAACCTATCGAATAGCTTTAAAATATTATCAAATTCGCTTCATATCTAGCCCAAGCTATATGTATTCTTTTATAGGGCAAGTCGATAACAAAAGTAATACACTCCATCTTCTAACCAAGTACCTATCAGTACCATTGTAATAGTCGTATCATGACCTTATTCGGTATACACAAAATTTATGAAACCACAAAAGAGATTCATACCTCAATTGGTGTAACATCATTCGCTAAGCAACACATTAATGTTATGAACACTATACAAACTGTAATTTTTTCAAGGTTACACTGTTCATTATCTAGCCAGCTCTTTAAACATTTAACTTCTTATTGTCAAACCATTCCATATTGCTTATACCACATAAGTACTATATTTTTTGTATGGTAACTAACCTTAATCGATCCTTTCAAATATGATCACACATTCGTTTTATAAGTATATCATTTCCACTTTAATATCAGATCTAACATCAAACCAATACACGACACGCCAACGATTCATTAAAGGAACTATGCACGATTCATCATATAAATGAGAGTGAATGGAATAAAGCGATAAGAATCAAAATGGGACCAAGTACGCACAATAGAGATCCAAGAAGTGAAGATATTTCCTAAAAGTCACTATAGTCTCTCGAAGATAAGTACAGACGTCTCCGTACCGATCCTCGAGACTCTATTTAGAATCGACTTGTACACACGTGAGACCTATGAACCTAGGGCTCTGATACCATGTTGTCACGACCCAAAAATGGATGTGAGCCTAAAACCCAATCACCTAATTACGTGCGGAAATAAAACAAAAGTTTAATAATAATTCAACTTAATTCAATCCCCAAAACCTGGTTGTCACGTGTACAAGCCTCTAAAGTATTACCAATGAATCAAAAGAAATATACAAGTCTCATATGACATTGTTCCTAGAGTAGGACAAGATCATAAATAGGAGTAAGAAGGTCCGCCGAAATGACAAGCAACTACCTCACAAATCTTCATTGAAGCCTCAGACAAGAAGAAGAGAAAATATCACAAAGGTCCAGGCTAATCACCTACAAAATAAATTGTAGAAGCAAGGGGTGAGTACCAAACCACACGGTACCCAGCAAGTAAACCTCTAAGCACAAGCTAAAGGGATAAAATACGGGTACTATTTACACCCCAACCGAACCTCCATAACTACAACCTGCATAAAATCAACCCAACCTAACAGTTCATCTTTTACAAGCACATATACTCAGCAACAAGCTCAATATTCATCAATTACACCCTCCACAAAAAGGCACTCACAAATATCAGCAAAACACAAGATCAAGTTCATCAAATAGAGGTAACCAAATATCAAATACTTTCCAATCACCAATAAATACATAATCATAAGGGTGAAGGATGTCATGTGATGCAATGCAATATGACACCATGAAATGATATACCTCCAAATACCAAGTACTCACTCAATCGTATATACATGATACTCCTCGGAAATACATCGAGAGTTCATGAACCCATGGGGGACTCGCGAGGTCCATATACCGACACGGACGATCTCCACGTGTCTGTGCGGACGATCTCAACGCACTATCATAAATCAAACAAATTCCGCACGGACGATCTCCACGTGCCCAAATCATAATCATAACTTTTCTATCGCACGAACGATCTCCACGTGCCCAAATAATCATAACTCGATCTCAACACGGACGATCTCCACGTGTTAGACCTTTACTCATACCCAGTCTCATGTCAATGCATGTGCACAATATGATATCAAATAAAGGGGATGATGCAACATCTCAATAAATCAAATGTCGTTATGAAATATAATCACCTCAATTATCAGAATTATACGGGTTCAGTAAAGAACAAAATCACACATAATAAATCAAGCCAATAATATATCAGTTAATACCCATATGCTTTGGCATTCTCGGATTACAATCCACATTCTATAGTAATAAACTTTGCCTTTATAACACCGACACATGTCATTCTCAACCCACACACGAACAATTAATCACATTGTCTTTTGTTATCCCTTTTCATCATGAAAGTTAATCAAGGTGGACAAGTCTTCACCAAGTTCCATTACGCCCAAACACATATACCAAAAGAAAATACACGCATTTCATACACTTAACAAGAGTTTAGAAATTTACTTGCCTCAAAACAGTCGAACAATTATTCTGGGACTTGAGCCTTCCCTTTTCGTTGTACTTCCAACTCAAGCAATCTATTGACATTAATAATCATAATAAGATTTTGAAACTAACTACACCCATATTACTATAGGTCTAGCATAAGCCCAAGAACTTACACCAACCTAAAATCAGGTTCTTAAATTTTGATGTCAATTATCATGTCAACCCTTATATTTTCAAATTTCAAGCCTAGAATTATGTTTCAAAATTCTCTAAATAACATAAATCTAATGATATTCATACAATATAATATCCCTAAAATTTAAATACACCACACCAATACGCTGGAACATCGATCAAAATGTGATGACCATGAAGTCCTTGGCAACTCCAAAACCAATAGAAATTGATAACCTCTAATAACAAACTAATAATTTAACCCATGTTTACTTCTATTAAACTAATCACTGCCAAGGCAATGATCGTGTCACTCAATTTGATGAAATTTCTCTTTTAATTTTTCCACCCAATAATATTATAATATTAATTCCTATAGTCTCCAACAATTAACTCATTAAGATTATGTTTATAGTTGTGATCTATAATTACTTAGTTTACAATATATATATTTTTCACTATACCTTTTCAATCAACAACCACATAAATGGCCAAAGACAATCAAACTCTCACCAGATATCAAATAACACTATTATAATATAATATCCATTATTTCTAATTCCAAAAACAATGTTAAAATAAATGTATACATATAATCTGCCAATTCCTTAATTTCAACTCCCAATCTAAATTCAACGATAGTATATTAAGGATTTTCCCACTAACTTCTAACCACGAATTTTATATTACAGAATTTCATAATTGCATTTAGGGATGGAAAACTGTGAATAAACTTACCTGAAGGCGGTGCCCTCTCGTCCAACGCCATTGAGGAAAGTTTTCTCAACCTTTTACTATCGTTTTCCTTCCCTAAATTCTTGTAAACTGCTAAATTCCTTTAACTTATTTTATTGTATGGGTCAATTGCTAAAGGCATATGGACTTGACCCACTAACCACTAACTATTAAAAAATTTAGTATTTAATAAATACCCACTAACTTAATAATTGTAGTTATCAAATAATTTAAAATTTTCAATCAACTTCACCGATCAATCATAAATGACTCGCGACAACTATCGAGAGGGTAAAAACTATAATTTTATCGAAGCTTTAAAAAAAATGACATTGCGGGTCATTATAGAAGGATTTTATAAGGACGCAATTGTTGAGATATCAGAGAAATGCATAATTGAAGATGATGAAAAGAAAGGAAAAGATAATCTTAGGAAACATCGAAATAGTCAAAAGGTTTCAGATCACATGAACAAGGAATTTGGGCCTCCGAAACAAGAATACAAAGTTGGACCGAAATAGAAATGCCAAGTTTGGGCCTCAGAAGCAGAAACATAATGCAGAAACAAATGAAGGCCCAAAGATATGAAGTCATCTTTCAGCCCATGTATATACCTAGATTTATACTACTTAGATTCATTTTTTTACCCTTCTCAGATTTTTTAGAGAATAAAAGTTTGTTAGTTTTTAAACGAATAGGACGAGGACAGCTGTATAGTTTGTTAGGAATAGAAGGTTCTTGATTCATGATAGTTGTATATATACATGTTGGAGGAAGAGATCAATATACAGAAAATTTCCCAAACATTTCTTCTTTACTGTTTTTTTAAGTTTCCACATGGTATCAGAGCAGTAAATCATATCACATTAATCAAACACAATCATGACTAACGAAGCTCTCAATGTTTCTGAATCTACGCCTGCAACTCAGGTAGCAGGATCTTCATCAGGAGCTAACATTGATATCAACATGCATACTATCTGCATTCTTCAGATTCTCCTGGGATGGGTTTGGTAAGCAGCACCTTTGATGGACGAGGTTATCAGGGATGGAAGAGATCAGTGCTTATAGCACTCTCAGCAAAGAACAAGCTGGGTTTCATCACAGGAGCACATCCTTCACCAGCTTCAACATCAGCAGATCTGCAACCTTGGAGTAGGTGTAATGACATAGTAACATCTTGGCTTCTTAACTCCCTTTCAAAAGAAATAGCAGATAGTGTTATATACTCTAGAACTGCTAAAGAACTCTGGATGAGTTTGGAACACAGATTTGGTCAATCAAATGGTGCAAAACTTTTTCATCTGAAAAAGGAACTTAACAGGTTGGTACAGGGAACTAACAACATTGCAGGGTATTTTACTAAGCTTAAGAGGCTTTGGGAAGAATTAGCTTCTCTAGATTCACAAGCTAAGTGTACTTGTGTGTGCATCTGTGAAGGAAAACAGAAATTAGAGAAATCTGTGGAGGATGAGATGCTCATACAGTTCCTTATGGGTCTTAATGACACATATGCTCAAGCTAGGGGTAATATTCTTATGATGAATCCATTACCTAATATAAATGTTGCATATTCCTTGATCTTACAGGATGAGAATCAGAAGGAAACATACATGAGTCCTATTAGCAATTCTGACTCTTCATCTTTCATGGTTAATAGCAATGGAAATCAAAACTGAAATGGTAAGCAGTTTCAGAAATCCAGCCCAGGTGCATCAGGATCTGGAGCTAAGCCAAACATGGGCTATCCTAAGATGAACAACTATCAACAGGGCCAGCAGGCTCCTAGATATCCAAGACAGAATCCAAGGTTTAAAGGAAAGAAAAAATATAACCCTAATGTTTCTTGTGATCATTGTGGTAAAACAGGTCATATCATAGATGATTGCTACAGACTGATAGGATTTCCTGAGGATTTTAACTTCACAAATGATAAAACCTATTCAACACCAGTGAGGGGAAATGGAGCTATCATGGAAGAAGATGAACCTAGCTACTACATGGATCAAGCCAGACTGCACATGAGCAAGGAACAATTTGGTCAGTTAATTCAAGTAATGAAGCAGATGAAACTGCCAGAATCAGCATCAAAGAATACTGGACCTGAAATTAATGCCAATGCAGTGGCTGGTACAATCTTGAAGTATTTTGGAACTTGTTTTTCTGTTTTTAATTCTGAAACTTGGATCATTGATTCAGGGGCTTCTGAACACATGTGTTTCAATTCTGAGTCATTTATCACTTTATCTACTCTTAGGATTCCTATCAACATAAATCTTCCTAATTCTCATTTCATAACTGTTACTCATATAGGAAGTGTTCAAATATTCTCTGACTTGACACTACATAATGTCTTGTATGTGCCAAGTTTCAAATACAATCTCTTATCTGTACATAAGTTCAGTAGTCAATTTGCTTATATAGTTCTTTTCAATTCTAACAATTGCATGTTGCAAGGCCATTCAATGTAGAGGCCACAAGCTTTTGGTGAATCAAGAGAAGGTCTTTATTTGTTGCAGCCTTTCCCTAAGAAGCCTAGTGCAAGTCAAAATACTTCTTTGGAGTCTAAAATCTGTAGTAGAATCAGTAGTTCTGTTTATTTTCCTCATTCAGTTTCAGTTCCCTTTCCTATTTGTTCAAATGCTTCTTCAGATGTAAGGTTATGACATGTAAGATTGGGGCACTTACCCTATACATCATTGAAGAATATCAGTTTCTTATCTGTTCCTCAACATTCTGATTGTTACTGTGATGTCTGTCCTCAAGCTAGACAGTCTAGATTACCTTTCTCTATAAGCAAAGTCACTACAAATAACTGTTTTGAACTGATTCATATTGACACTTGGGGACCATACAAGGTGTCTACTTATAACAATTATAGGTATTTCTTGACTATAGTAGATGACTACAGCAGAGCTACATGGACTTATCTGATGAGTACTAAATGCAATGCATTCTCTGTGATACAAAATTTCTTATGCAGGTTGAAAGACAATTTAATACCAAAGTAAAGGTGATCAGATTTGATAATGCCATGGAGTTAGGGAAAAGTGATGTTGCCTCAAAATTTTTGGTTTCTCAAGGAATTATTCATCAGACTTCATGTGTGGCTACACCACAACAGAATGGGGTAGCTGAAAGAAAACATAGACACCTTTTGGAAATAGCAAAGGCTTTACTGTTTCATTCAAAAATACCTATACCCTACTTGGGGGAATGTATTTTAACAGCTACCTTCTTGATCAACAGGCTACCATCTAGAGCCATTCAGGGAAAAACACCTTATGAAATCTTATTTGGCAAGCCACCCTCTTATCAATTTCTCAAATGCTTTGGTTGTTTATGTTATGCTAGCACACTGGTTCATGGAAGGAATAAATTTGATCCTAGAGCTAACAAATGTGTTTTTATAGGCTATCCTAGCAAACAAAAAGGATACAAGTTACTTGATTTGGAATCCAAGAAAATCTTTGTTTCTAGAGATGTTCATTTTTTTGAAAACCATTTTCCTTTTTCCAATTCAGCACCAGATAACTCCATTTTCATTTCTCATGACTCTATTGATCACAGTTATCCAGAACCTGTGGATTCTAACTTTCCTAACATTCCTCACTCTGATCTCTCATTACATGTTCCTGAGCATTCACCCTGTTTGGAGAATGAATCAGCACAATCAGCTCTGCCCTCTCAACCTATTATATCACAATCTCCAGTCCCTCTTAGAAGATCTAGTAGAACTAATATTGGAACTTTGCCATCACATATACAAGATTACATCTGTAACACAATTTTTCTTAGCAATGTTACAGATTCTTGGTTTGCTCCTCCTAGTAATCTTTCTAGTTTCTCTTTTGCTAATCTATCAAAGTCCAGTCAGATTACTCTACAATCAACATCCACCATTTCAGAACCTAACAATTATTTTGAGGCTTGTAAACATGCAGGTTGGCAGAGGGCCATGCAAGATGAAATTGATGCATTGAAATCTAATAATACTTGGGATGCTGTTATTTTACCCAAAGGAAGAAAGGCTCTACCTTGTAAATGGGTTTACAAGGTTAAGCAACATGCAAATGGAAAAATTGAAAGATTGAAGGCAAGGCTGGTTGTAAGAGGGGATATACAGAAAGAAGGGATAGATTATAATGAAACTTTCTCTCCGGTGGTAAAAATGACTACAATTAGATGCTTATTAGCAATTGCCACTAAGAAAGCTTGGGATGTCTATCAATTTGATGTAAACAATGCTTTCTTGCAAGGAGATTTGCAAGAAGAAGTGTACATGAAATTTCCAAATGGTTTAGATCCTCCTCAACCTAACATGGTCTGTAAACTAAGAAAATCACTCTATGGGCTTAAGCAAGCCTCTAGACAGTGGTATGCCCGATTGGCTGGAGCTTTGAGTTTCAAAGGATATGTGGCTTCCTTAAATGATTATTCACTATTTTTTAAGCAATCTGGTGATTACATTTCAATTGTTGCTGTCTATGTTGATGACAGTTTAATCACAGGAAATGCTATTGATGAAATCCAAACCTTAAAAGCTTTCTTACATAAGGAATTCAAAATCAAGGATCTTGGACTTCTACATTATTTTCTGGGTATGGAAGTGCTAAGAGAAGACCAAGGTATGATCATCACACAAAGAAAGTATACCTTAGAGCTCTTGGACGAGTTTGATGTCTCTCATATCTCTGCAGTATCCTCTCCCATGGATCCTTCTATCAAGCTCTCTGCAGATTCAGGAACCCCCCTGTCAGATCCAACAATTTATCGTCATCTTATTGGGAAGATCAATTACTTAACCCACACTAGACCTGACCTATCTTTTGCTGTATTAACCCTCAGTCAATTTATGCACCATCCAACATCTACTCACTACTCTGCTGGTTTAAGAGTAATCCGTTACCTGAAGAGATTTCCAAGCTATGGACTTTTCTTTACGGCTTCTCCTGGTTTATCCTTGGCCACTTACTGCGACGCTGACTGGGCGTCTTGCCGTGATTCTCGCCGATCTGTTAGTGGGTTTTTCATCAGTTTAGGTGGCTCTCCTATTTCCTGGAAATCAAAGAAACAAAGTTCAGTGTCTTTATCATCTGCAGAGGCAGAATATCGTTCAATGAGAAGATTGGTTGCTGAACTGACTTGGCTTACTCGTCTACTTACAGATCTGTCGATTCCTCCTCCTTTGCCGGTGCCTCTTCACTCTGATAGCCAGGCGGCTATTCACATCGCTCGAAACCCTGTGTTCCATGAGCGCACAAAACACGTCGAACTTGACTGCCATTTTGTTCGTCAGCAGTACCTCGCCGGTTTGATTTCTCTTTCTTTTGTCCCTTCCAGAGATCAGTTGGCCGACATATTTACTAAGCCACTCGCCGGACCTTCTCATCTTCACAATATGACCAAGTTGGGCCTCACCTTGTTCCCCTCCAACTTGAGAGGGGATGTTGAGATATCAGAGAAATGCAGAAATGAAGATGATGAAAAGAAAGGAAAAGATAATCTTAGGAAACATCGAAATAGTCAAAAGGTTTCAGATCACATGAACAAGGAATTTGGGCCTCCGAAACAAGAATACAAAGTTGGGCCGAAATAGGAATGCCAAGTTTGGGCCTCAGAAGCAGAAACATAAAGCAGAAACAAATGAAGGCCCAAAGATATGAAGTCATCTTTCAGCCCATGTATATACCTAGATTTATACTACTTAGATTCATTTTTTTACCCTTCTCAGATTTTTTAGAGAATAAAAGTTTGTTAGTTTTTAAACGAATAGGACGAGCACAGCTGTATAGTTTGTTAGGAATAGAAGGTTCTTGATTTCATGATAGTTGTATATATACATGTTGGAGGAAGAGATCAATATACAGAAAATTTCCCAAACATTTCTTCTTTACTGTTTTTTTAAGTTTCCACAGCAATGGTTTGCACTGTCTGGTCATTTATAAGGCCACTCTATATATTTTGTCCCCCTTTTATATCAACGCAGAGATTCTTCTCTAAAATTAGGTAGACGAATAATTTTAAATAGATAAATTTATTCCACTTGGGTAACAAAAGACATAATTTAAACAATCGCTCGACAAAGGCAATTGCAGAAAAATTATCTCATTCTCACACATTACACCCCATGACATTTGGAGGGCACAAAATATAATAGAGCGCTCAATATTGAGTAAATCGAAATTGATGATTTCATATATTAAAAAATTGATTCATGAGGATAGGTCAAGACAATAAGCTTATATCTTATATGAAAAATTCTAAGAAAAATGAATTTAAATTGTAAAAAAAAACTCACTGATCAAGAACAATAGTGGGGAAAGTATTCCTTGTGTCATTTTCTGGAGTTGCACAAGGGAATGAAGAACACTTGACAAGACAACCATCTATTCCACTCATCTTTTTCTCTTCTTTTTTTTCCAATCTAAAATCTTTAATCCGTCACAAATAACCTATGGGAGAAGAAGACAAATTTGGGGTCTATAAATAGGGAAGAAGACAAGTATATTATTTTTATGGTTGTTGGATTTTAAAAGGTGTACATTAAAAATGAAGAGTTATGTCATTTATGAAGAGTTGTGACTTTTATAAAGAATTATGACTTTTACGAAGAGTTATGACATTTATGAAGAATTGTGACTTTTATGAAAAGTTTTGACATTTCTGAACAATTGTGACTTTTATGAAAAACTATGACTTTTTTGTAAGGTTATAACTTTTACGAATGGTTATGACTTTTGACTTTTCCAAAAGAATTGAGACCTTTTCGATAAGACAAAATATACACTTATTCACACTACTCTTTATTTTCTATTAATAGAGTGGTTTCCTCTTCGGGTTTCATATTTGAATTAGGGTCCTAAAATTTTCTCTGACTTCTTTCTAGCTTTGTAATGACTTCAGTTGACTTTAATGGGCAAAGTAAGACCCAACCACCCCGTGTCCCACCAGATCCACCAAATAAATTAACCCAGAATACTAACCCAGCCACTAACGGTAACATATATGTCCCTATCACCACCGACAACGGACTGAATCCAGAAAATTCTAACACCACTGGCAATCCAAACAACACAAGAAATTCCTCTTCCTTTGAGAATATAGAATCCGATGCTAAACAAGAGAAGGGGAAACCCAATTGGAGGAGGAAAATAATAAGGAAGATGTTGTTGAACACTCCAAAGGAGAAGATACCATGGGAAAAGTCAAAATCCAAGGTGAAGCACAATCCAACCACAGAAATCCCAAAGACTCTTTCCCAAAAATATCCACTAATTTTGACAAACCCAAAGCAAACAGCAACAACAAAGATCCAGACCAGATGGAACTTAATCCCAAAGATAACAGTGGTGAAACAAGACCTACACCTACGGACAACAAGAAATGGATAGAACGATCAGTATCGAAACCAACATTTGTTGCTGCCGTGGGAATAAAACTAGCAGAGGCTGCCAAGAACATCATCCCTGTTGATATCAAGCACGGAACACACCTTGGTAAGCCAGCTGTATTCTTTAGTGCGCGGGATTACTTTGTTAATTTAGCCGAACAATGTAAGCTCACAATAGTCGGAAAATTCGTCAAAACAACACCGTCAATGGAGGAAATTCGAAAAGCTTTTTCTACTAGATATCATCTCAAAGAGCCTGTCAAAGTAGCTTACTTTGACAATAGACATGTTTATTTGGATTTTGCGAATGAAATAGATTATAATCACATTCTATTCAAAAATTATATTCATATTGGAGATTCTCCTATGAAAGTTCTCAAATGGAGTCCGAATTTTAAACCAGAGGAGGAAACACCAATTTCCCCTGTCTGGATTTTGATTCACCAACTGTCGTGGCATCTATTCCGGTGGGATGTGGTCTCTAGAATGCTTAGTTCTGTTGGTACTGTTGTTGCTCCTGACATGGGCAACGTATTCCAAGTCTAGAGGAAATGTGGCAAAGATTAAAGTTGAGATAGACCTTCTCGTTGTTTTTTAATTATGTTTACAACTATGTGTTTCTTCTTAAATGTCTTTCTAAAGGAATTATGTCTTACTAATTTCTACATTTTTAGTGTAATTTTCTGAAGTCGCTTATGTTGTTAGTTTTCAGATTCTTATAATATTTTTTTATTTTTATGAAGAATATGGAAATTTCCCAGTCATCAAATGCATTCAAAATTAATTATGATGATATATGTATTATAGACAGTGCCACAACACATACTATGTTAAGAGATAGGAAATATTTCTCTTATTTAATTATGAAAGAAGCTAATGTGAATACAATATCAGGGTAGTACAAAATCAATAGAAAGCTCTTGAAAAGCTAACTTAGTACTTATCGGAGGAACGAATTTGATAATCAATGAAGCATTATATTGTAGTAAGTCTCAAAGAAACTTATTAAGTTTCAAAGACATTCGCCAAAATAACTATCATATTGAGACTACAAGTGATGAAAAGAATGAATATCTTTATATTACTACAATGATGTCGGGTAAAAAGTTTGTACTTGAAAAGTTACCCGCTCTTTCATTCGGCTTATACTACACAAGTATTAGCAAGGTTGAAACACATGTCATTTTAAACAAAATATTTACTAAATCAAATAATTTTATTATTTGGCATTACCGATTGGGCCATCCGGTTCCAATTTGATGCACACAATAATTGAGAGTTCACATGGACACTCTTTGAAGAACAATAAAATTCTTCAATTTAAGGAATTCTCTTGTACTGCATGTTCTCAAGGAAAATTAATTACTAGACCATCAATACTCAAAGTGGGAACTTAATCTCCAGCATTTCTAGAATGTATACGGGGTGATATATGTGTGCTCATTCACCCATCATGTGGATCATTTAAATATTATATGATTTTAATAGATGCATATACAAGATGGTCACATGTGTGCTTATTATCAACGTGCGATGTGGCTTTTGCGAGATTACTCGCTCAGATAATGAAGTTAAGAGCACAGTTTCCAGATTATACAATTAACAAAATTCATCTTGATAATGCTGGTGAATTTACATCCCAAGCTTTTAATGATTATTGCGTATCAATTGGGATAACAGTTGATCATCCGGTTGCTCATGTTCATACTCAAAATGATCTAGTAGAATCATTGATTAAACATCTTCAATTAATTTCTAGACAATGCTTATGAGAACAAAACTTTCCATTTCATTATGGGATCATGCTATTTTACATGCAGCAAGTCTTGTACATCAGAGCGACAAGTTATCATAAAGTCTCCTAATTACAATTGACTTTTGGTCAAGAGCCGAACATTTCTCATCTTAGAAACTTTGGATGTGCGGTATATGTTCCAGTTGCTCTACCATAACGTACAAAGATGGGTCCCCAGAGAAGGTTGGGGATATATGTTGGGTATCAATCTCCTTCTATTATAAAATATTTGAAACTTATGACTGGAGATTTATTTACAGCAAGATTTGCTGATTGTCATTTCGATGAATCAATATACCCAACATTATGGGGAAAAGATAAGCAGCTAAAAAAAGGAAATAGATTGGAATGCATTATCACTATC
Source organism: Solanum sitiens (assembly GCA_016801875.1). Classification (NCBI taxonomy): domain Eukaryota; kingdom Viridiplantae; phylum Streptophyta; class Magnoliopsida; order Solanales; family Solanaceae; genus Solanum; species Solanum sitiens. Next base: position 181,047 of record JABWTJ010000819.1, on the reverse strand, counting down.
TCATTTAGATCCTCGTACAAATAAGTGTGAATAAGAGGTTTAAAAGATAATCCATTTGAAAAATATTGCAAATCAACTCCCAGATGCATTCAGTGACCTATCAAGAGTACTATATCTCATATTCGAGTTGCTAATGCTTAAATTCGAGTTGACATCCTGATAGAACAATTAATTAATACAAATGATTTTAGACCACGCTTAAAACGTGGTAGACCAATTGGTTCCAAAGATAAAAAATTTCGAAAAAGGAAAGGAGCTAACGATCAAGATGGTCATATATGAAAGAACCTGCTCAAAAAGAGCAAAGAGACATAATAATTGATGAAACCTTGGAAGAGGTTCAGGCGCCTAAAATAAGGAAGAAATCTCAATAAACTATGTCTTATAAAAAAATGGAACTGAAATGAAGTTTTGCTTATAATGATGCTATAGAAATAATGCAACAAAATGAGGATCTTGAACCAAAATCTATCGAGAGAAATGATTGGCCAAAATGAAAAGAGGCAATTCAAGTTGAATTAGCTTCGCTGGAAAAACGTGAAGTTTTCAAACCGGTAGTCGAACACCTGAAGGTATAAATCCAGTAGGGTACAAATGGGTCTTTGTGCGAAAATGAAATGAGAAAAATGAAATCGTAAGATATAAAATACGACTTGTGGCACAAGAATTTTCGCAAAGACCTGGTATTGATTATATGGAGACATATTCTCATGTGGTGGACGCAATCACGTTCAGGTATCTTATAAATTTGGCAGTTCATGAAAAACTTGACATGCATCTGATGATTGTCGTTACAACCTATTTATATGGCTCACTAGACAATGACATTTTTATGAAAATTCCTGAATGATTAAAAAAGTCTGAAGTATATAAATATTCTCGGGAAAACTATTTAATAAAATTTTAAAAATCTTTATACGAATTGAAACCATCAGGACGCATGTGGTATAATTGTCTTAGCGAATACCTATAAAAGGAAGGATAACCCAATTTGTCCCTGTGTATTTATTAAAAGGTCTGGATCTGAATTTGTTATTATAGTTGTATATGTTAATGACTTGAATATTATTGGAACTCGCGCAGAGCTTCAAAAAGCAGTAGAATGTTTGAAAAGAGAATTAGAAATGAAAGACCTTGGAAAGATAAAAAAAATTCTTGGTCTACAAATTGAACAATTTACTAATGGAGTATTTATCCATCAGCCAACATATACTAAGAATATCTTAAAGAGATTTTACATGGCTAAAGCGCATCCATTAAGTACCCCAATGATTGTGAGATCACTTGATATTGATAAAGATCCATTTCGACCTCGTGAGAATAACGAAGAATTTGTTGATTCTGAAATACCATATCTTAGCGCAATTGGTGCATTGATGTACCTTGCTAGTAATTCTCGACCAGATATATCTTTTCCTGTAAATTTATTAGCTAAATTCAGTTCTTCCCGCAACACGAAGGCATTGGAATAGTATTAAGCATATATTTAGATATCTTCAAGGGACCATTAATTTAGGACTATTTTATTCAAAGGAATCTAATTTACAATTAATTGGCTATGCAGATGCATGCAGGATATTTGTTTGACCCACATAAAGGTCGATCTTAGAAAGGTTATTTATTTACATGTGGGGGTACCACTATATCATGACGTTCAACAAAACAAACTATGATCGTTACTGCTTCAAATCATGCAGAGAAAATAGTCATCGATGAAGCAAGTCGAGAATGTGTGTGGTTGAGATCAATAAGCCAACATATCCAGAAAACATGTGGTCTTTCTTTAGAAGGAGATGCTCCAACAACATTATACGAAGATAATGCTGCATATATAGCTCAACTAAGAGACGGATACATCAAAGGAGATAGAACGAAACATATTTCACCAAAATTCTTCTTTACTCACGATCTTCAAAAGAAGGGAGAAATAGATAATAGATATTCAACAAGTTCGTTCCAGTGATAATTTATCAAATATGTTCACCAAGGCATTACCAACTTCAATCTTTGAGGAACTGAGATACAAGATCGGAATGTGTCATCTTCGAGATATTAAGTAATGTGTTCACCAGGGAGAGTAAATACGTGTTGCACTCTTTTTTCCTTAATCAAGGTTTTATCCCACTAGATTTTCCTAGTAAAATTTTTTATAAGACAACAAATAATACGTATTACAAATAACTATGAGCATTTTTGTACATAAACATTCAAGGGGAGTGTAAATAGTGTATGTTTATGGGTCATATTATAAATTGTATAAGTTATGGGCCAATTTTACTGTTGGAAGCTAACTCCTCCAACTAATTCTCCCCCTATAAAGGATAGTTATCCAGAAACAATAGATATACATAAAAAAGTGGAAATTACTCCTTGGCTTCTCTCTACAACTGCTACTTCTTCCTCTTCTTTTCTTCTTTATTTTAATATTTTATTTTATAACAAGACTTGGAAAATTACTTGTGCTTCGCACAGAATTGACTCATTTTATTATGCTTACATATGATCATTCTGTAATATTCATATTTTTGATAGATACACTACATTGTCAAGAAAATTTTATCTTAAGGTAAAGCGTTCTTTCAAAATTTGAAAGTACTATATTTTTCAATATTTATTTTTGTTATTCAAAAATTAGGAGTCATAGAGAGATTTTTAGTATAAGAAAGATGTCTACGAAGATCTTCATAGAAATTGTTTGTCACAAGTAATGAAATTTGCTTAATTCCAAAAATATATAAATAACAACATCATACATTAAAGAAGAGGCCAAAAATCCTCGAACAACAACACTCACAAGAAAAGTGAAATACTATGTCTATACAAGAACATATTTAACTAAATTCAAATGGAAGACCTTCAAATTCTTTCTTATGAACCTCCATCAATCTGTTTACTGTAGTATGGCGTATCATGTATATTTTTAAAATGACCTAAAATTATTATTATCATAAATGTTTTCCTTATGTATCAAATTAGTAATTAATATTTCTTAGATTTCATAATACCGACCCCAACTTATTTGGAATTAAATCATAGTTATTGTTATAATTATAGCATGCACTTACAAGGAATTAATGCAATTATCAACCAAACAGTAGGTGACATTTTAATGAAATTGTTCACAGTTGGATATTATAAACAAAAATTGTGACACATAACATATTAAAATCTCACAACATAATTTTGTGAGCACTTGAACTCATAAACATCCACAAATCATAATAAAGACAACCTCACTATCATAAAATCAAGGGGAAAAAAAGATGTTGCTTAACATATTTTTCAAAAAGATAGCCTATTGGGATGTATCAAAGGTTACTGTTCACAAATTTAATTGAAATAATCCAAAAGAAAGAATTGTTACTTCTTTATTAAAAAAACAGAAGACTCTATCAAAATAAAGTGTTATCACTACAGCAAAAAATGATCTTTAACGACAACTGATAGTTTAATTGACGCTAGATATGTATTTTAATAGACAATTGGTACTCTATATAAATTCCCTAAAGTTTAGAGCAACATTGAATTTAATGACAATCAATTAATGTCAATTAAGGATATAACACTCTTCGTTAATGCGCATATTTGTTGTCGAATAAAAAATTGTTTTTGCTATACTTTATTTTGGACATTTGTTACTTTCAACAAAAATTGATCTCTTATTTTGTCCAAAGGAAAGAGACGAAGAAATATGACAAATTACATAACATGCGACAAAAGAAGTGGGATAATTGTGTCTATACTAATATTCTAGGAAGATTGCAATAACATACAAATTGTTTGTACCTAAGAAAAGACAATAAAAATAATATACTACTTATGGCAAGCAAGAGAGCAATATGATTTGTTCTTTTAACAAACTTTATCATTGTTTTGTTATTAGTTATCACATATTTATTTCTGTGTTCTATCAAATATAGCACAACCCACAAGCAATTTTATCAAATACTATATGAAAAAACTTGTAGAAAGGAACAAAAGATAAGGTAAATTTTCAATCATCCTCACTTGAATTTTTGACCGAGATAAAAAAAAGTCACAAAAATAGCAAATAGAAATTGCAATAGATGCATAAATCAGTATGATTTATAGTAAACAATTAAGCTTCATAAAGTATGAGGAGTGAAACACACTTCACAATAAGTTTAATTAATGTATTTGAATTTGATTCTCTTACAGCAAATAAAAACTACACATAATAGTTGCAAAAATGAATGTTTTGTTTACTAAAATAACAAAATGTAATGAATTCAACCATTTCAACAATGTTATGAGTTGTGGAATGAGGGGTGCAAGAGTAGTAATGTTGCATTGCAATCAAAATAACTTTTCTTTGATTATACGGAGAAACATGTGGAAAAGGACAAAAGAGAAGATCAATTTTCAATCATCTTTATTGAAACATTTAACAGAGTTAAAAAAAATCACCAAAATAAAAAAAAGAATTGTCATAATTACATTAATCACTATGACTTATAATAAATATTAAGCATCATCAAATAGGAGGATGAATACAATGAGGAATGAAACAACTTCATAAGAAGCTTAATTAATGTATTTGAATTTGACTACCCTACAACGGGAAAAAAAGACAAATAATAGTAGCATGAACTACTTCTATTTATAGAAAATAAAGGGTAGTGTGCAATAAATGCTTATTTTGCCTTATCGAAAGTTCACAACTCTTTGGAAAAATTACAACCCTTCGAAAGGTCACAACCTTTCAAAGAAGTCACAATGTTTCATAAAAGTCGCAACTCTGCATAAAAGTCACAACTTTTCAAAAAAGTACAACTTTTTCAAAAAGTACAACTTTTGATTTAAAAGTCGCAACTCTTTATAAAAGTCACAACTTTTCATGAAAAGGAAAGGCTAGTTTTAAAAATAAATAAATTAAAGGGGAGTTCTGATTTGCGAAAGTAAAAGAAGGAGATCAGAATTTTTGTTGTTTCAAAATGAGAGTAAATTCCTCCATTTATAGACAATAATGGTAGTGTGAACAAATGTTTATTGTGTCTTATCATAAAGGTTACAACTATTTAAAAAAGTTGCAACCTTCAGAAAGTTCACAACTTTCATAAAACTCACAACTTTTTATAAAGTCCCAACTCTTCATTAAAGTTAAAAGTCACAACTCTTCATTAAAGTCACTATTTCTTTTTATAAAAAGTCACAACTTTTGATAAAAGTCCAACTTTTCATTAAAGTCGCAACTTTTCAATATTTCACATCATTTCATCAAAGAAGAAGGCTAGTTTTGAAAATAAATAAATTTAAAAGGAAATTCTTTATTGTGTTGACGCCACGTAAACGTGTCTAGGGCTCTCTTTTGTATAAATATATGATATGATATGATTTTAAATAAGAAATTTTTTCATTTATATTTTCATTCTAATGTTTGATGTTTGTCTTTCAGGTTCAACATGGCTCAAGGCTATATGTCTATTCATCGTGGAAAGCAATAATGAGGACTAAGACCTTATGGTTAAGGATAATCCTCATTTTCATGTTTCAATAATAGAGATCATTGATTTCATGATCCAAAGCTGGACGTGATGACACACATCTCTTCCCACCAAGAAAAGTCAGCGTCAAATTCAACAACATAAAAGAAATGCATAAAGTAAAACAATAATAACATAATACAGGATAACTTAGTAATTCTAATATAACCCCAAACCTAGAAGTACAAGTCTTAATGTCTTTGTCTCTAGAATAGAACAGAGCACGAAATAAGGAACAAGAAGTTCTGTTGGGATGACAAGCAGTTGTCTCTCAAATTCTTTCGAAACCCTCAAAACACTACAAGAAAATCAGACTCTAAGGATGGGAAATCTAGTCCCAGAAAATTCAAATCTGATCCAAAACGAGCAATTGACACCTGAAAGTCAGGTCATCACTAGTCCTAGAAAGTGTTGTCGCTACTGGTCAATAAGGACGATTTCAAAAGAACTGGTCCCTGAATGGTTTTGAGATGAAAAAAAAAACATTGGTCGTGAAATACTTTTAGAGACTGCATATCTAGTATCAAATGGACCACGGATACCTTGATGTTCAAGTCATTAAACCTCTTTTTCAACCTTCCGCAACCTAGTCCTAGTAACTCTATAGAGATTAGTGTGACTTGGTCCTAGAATAGCATTAGAGACCATTAAAAATCTTCTCCCAGATTAGCTCTAGCGACCATAACAAACTGACCTTAGAGTAGTTTTAGGGAAGAACAACAACATGGTCCTAAAATTACTTTAAAAACGAGCTTCAATTATAGTCCTAGCTTATGAATTAGAGACGAGCAATAATTTTGGTCCTAGATTGACCTTTAGAGACGGTAAATAATTATGGTCTCTAACAAATAACTATTGATATTACAACTATTGATTATCACAAGAATCTAACAAATATCAAATTAATTACAACTATAAATCTGAATACAAAAAATTATATAGAAAGGGTTGCAGGGCGATAGAAATAAAGAGAACGATTGATTACAATACATTTGTGAGCATCACATGATGTGAGTTTCAATATTTGCTTAATTAAAAAACGCAGATAACATACAAGATTTTGCATAACATTCATAGCAAAGTAAGAATGAGTTAGTCCATCTTCTAAGCTAGTATCTTCATCGAATAATGAACAAAAGTTGGACAAAAAATATAAAGTTTATTCTTTGTCATGTAATATCCGGAAACATCTACAAAAGCTGCAAGAAATAAGAAAAAAATCTATTAAAAAAACTTTTAGATACATCAATCAAGAATCCAACATCTATTTTTGAGAACCACACCTAAAACCATCTACAATAAATAAACTCCGAAGAACAAAGATCAAAGTAAATCCAAAGAACCTCAGAAAACCATGCATATACAATAAATTATCTGCTGCTAGAAGATCATACCATCAATACCCAATAATTAACAATCTAACAAAGACTGGTATCTAACTAACAATGACACTTAAAAGGAAAGGTACTTGTATTTCTGGAAAGAAAAATGCAAAGTTAATACCAATCAAGAATGCCTCAAATACCAAACAAAGTTCGTATATAAATCCCAAACTAGATTGGAAGTTAATCCCTCCTTCAACATTCAAAGACTATACACATGGATACATATTGTGTTACTCGAACCCTCCAAGAATACAGTACTTTTGGAGGAGCTCGACATTTTTGGGCTGGTACAGCAACATAGGATACATGCACAAGCACTTATGTGAATCTAAATAACATTGAATGAAGAAAAAAAACTCAAAAAAGAGTCAAGCACAACAACATTCGTTCTGAAGAGCAATGGAATAGAGATAAATGAGAAGACCCAAGGGTGCACATTGTCGAGCACAACAGTTCCTATACATGGGACTTGCAGAAGTAGCATGTAAGGCATAGGGAAACCCCTACTGCAAATCTGTATCTAACAGTAGATTCAAACAATCATGAGGGAACATAGAAGATCAATTGGACACAACTAAAGCCAGATGAACAACAATTGGGCAGAACACGATAAAATAGAAGAGCTCGAAGAACTGTTGCAGCAGTGCAGAATTATTATTTTTTTAAAAAAAAGGTTTGTGCAGTTATGAAGAAAATGGTAAAACAAGGAAAATTATAAGCAGCAGAAATTAACATGAAAAGCAAAGGAGGGACCACAGAGTCACATAGCTATTACATTTACAGAATCATTTGTGGTCAAGCAGGGGCAAAATAGCTATGCGAAAACAACTAACTAGCAAATCGACATGGAATTTGTGGTGCACAGCTAATAGAATGAAACGTAGCAAAAAGAGACCACCATGGCTACAAAGGAAAATAGAGTTAGAGGTGAAACGTGGTGCAAGAAAAGGAAGAGTTGAAGGAGAATTACACGATTCTACAGAGTCACAAGATTCTGACTCTCACCAAGTTCGTTTACAAACCCACAACCCCCACCGGAAGATACACCGACATTTGATATCTTATTAAAGAAAAGATCCTCTTCAATGTGCAGATTGTGGATAACCTAGATGTGAAGGAAGAGGAAGCTTGCGTCTACGGGATTGCTTTTAACATCTGAGGTTTGGTAACTTTTGGACCGACCTCCTGTTTTGTTTTATTTCCTTATTTGGTTGTTTTTGTTTTAATGGGCTTGACATGATCTGCCTTTATTAATAATATGAACACCTGATACAAAATTTACCCAAAAAAATGAAAATGGTAAAACACAGAAATTGGCAGGAATATAAAGTTGCAACAATGTTATGTGACAATAGTGTTGGTAATTTAAGCCCATTTTTCAATTATTCGCTCAAAATAGCTTTTTAAATATGGATTGAAAGAGTGATTTTAAATATGGTAATATTTGAGATTATACCCATATTTTATCCATTAAAATATGGGTATATTATGGGTAAACTACGGGTCAAATATGGGTATTGCAAGTTTTCTTCAAATTTTTAAAAAACCTTATGTTACCAAGTTTTAGAAGCGATTTTTCAAAACTTTCATATATGGGTTCTTATTAATATTTCAACTCTCGACCTCCACGCTTCTAAAAAAATTAAAGTTTATTTCTAAAAAATATTTTGAACTCCAAAATTTTATTTTTCACCCCTATCCTCGACCCCCCCAACCCCCACCCCCCCCCCCCACACACCAGCCCCCTCACCCTCCCCCCCAAAAAAAAAAGAAGTTATTTTTCAAAAATGTTTTCAACTTCAAATTTCATTTTTTTCATCCCTACCATCGTCCCCCCATCACCCCCCACCCCCAACCCACCCCCACCAAAAAAAATAAGTTTGTTTTAAAACATCAAATATTTATATTTTTCACCCTACCTGGACCCACCTCACCCCAGCCATCGTCCCCCCAACCAACCCCCACCCTTTAAAAATAGTAAGTTTGTTTAAACAATATTTTTAACTTCAATTTTTTTTCACCCTATCCTAGACCCCCCCCCTGGTAGCCCCCTATCAGCCCCCAACCCCCCACCACAAAAAAATTTTAAAAGTTTTTTTTTACTTTTATAATAAAATAAAACTAAATGAAGCATTTTCAACAGATTTCATCTAAAGAAAAAGACTAAAATATTTTCTCCATATTAAATTCTTAAGTAAAGAACTATTTATTCATGAAATATGGGTAAACTAGTATTTTACCCAATCCATTTATTACCCAACCCATTTTTACACATCAAATATGGGCGGATTGAATGATTACCCATTTTCAACCCGCCCACATTTGACCAACTCGCCCATTTGCCACCTCTATGTGGCAACAATGATATGTTGCAGCAGTGCAAAAGGGATATCTTAAGAGACGAGCAGGATGAACAACAATCAAGTAAAACGTGATAAAATAGAGAAGCTGGCAACAATGTTTCAGAAGTACAGAAAATTTAAAAATAAAGTTTTTGCCGTTATGCAGAAAATGAAAACAGAGCCCATCACAATTAAAGAAAGTTGTGTAGTGCAGATATTCAAAAACAGATCTCATCTCTACAGTCACTATGATCACCACCTTCGCAAATTTGTTACTAACTTGGTCAGCTGAAAAGGCAGTGGTTATTTTATTGAAATGGATGATGTTGTAGGTGGGACATGTGATTGTTGTGCAACGAAGAGCTCTTTCATTTTCATTATTTCTTTCATCTTATATTTTATGGTACACAAGCGATCATTCAAAGATTTGTTTTCCTCATTCAAGGATTTGTTTTATTCATTCAAGGATTTGATATTCTCGCGAGTTGAACGTAGCGCAGACAATAATCCAACGAAGAAGTTCCACCTTTCAAGTCCTTTTCCTTTATTCCACTCCCTAATCCAAATACATGGCTACGAGTTTGAGGTCCACACATTTTTTAAATATCTCTATAATAGGTAGAGATGGATCTGCTTGAACAATTTCTCCAAGTTGTGTCAATAAAATATATCAAAGAACATTTTCTATCAGAACACATCAATTTCAATTAATTAATATATTATATTTACCAAATGCACATGAATTTCAATTGCTTCGGGTTCAAGAAGCTTGTTATCTTTCTTACAAGTCTCCAAGAAAATAGTCGCCAAATCTGGTGGATTGACATGTTTCCCTCCCTTTACATCAATGTCAAACATGTCAAATAATACACACCTTGTAAAAAGTCTATTTCGGAAAAGATAATTTTATGACATTACCTTTTCATAGATAATCTTTCTAATAGGCTTGCAACCAATATGATGAAACATCTTCAACTTTGCTCGGTTTATTGCATTCATGCTGCCTCTTGCTTGTATTTGTTCAACAATAAGTTTCTTGCCTATATTTGTTCAACAACAAGTTGCATTCTAGGAGATAAATGGAAATAATAGACCATAGAAAAACTAATACAGTTGTGGATATACTCTCCAAATAGAGATTCGCTCTTGACAAAATGGGTGTGGCCCAAGACACCCAAAATCTTCCCTAGATTTTCAGTAGACTAGTAAAGTAGGTAAAGCAAACTATAGAAAAGAGAACCTAGCAAAGTAGACTATTAATTCAGTAGGCATACTTGAAAACTTTCAGAAGCAAAATGCTCCTTTACTGACCATTCTCATTCTTTTTTGCCTAGTCCCGTTGGAACATTCTTAAGAGACTGTTGGATTGACTTGTCCTTCAAATATTTTGCATGCAAGTGTCCTCTCAATTTGTTCCGTAACTCATTAATCAATCCCAAGATGTGATCACGATTATCATTCATATCAACACTCTCAAATTTATGCTACAACAATTGAAACATGAGTTGAGTTATTATCTAAAAGCTTGATCTCTATTTCTTTACGATTTAGGTACTCTATTATAGATTCTTTATCTATTATAATTGATTATCGATGTTAACTACTGTAGGTTGACTTCTAAAATGAGAAACATTAGCTATATGGACAAGAACACATCAGGTAGCACTAAATAATATGAATCATGTGTATATTTATTACCTCAACGGCTGCTAACATATGATTCAACTTTTCTTGCTTAATATCATGCCACAATGATACTCCCAAGGGATAAATATTAGGATCACGAATAGTTTTTTCCAAATGCCCAGAAAAAAGATTGTTATTTGTTCCAACTGTTCGATTATTGTAAATTGTTACTTTCAGCTTTTTTTCCAATTTCAAGTGAAACAACTTCTTTGCGCTTGTTGCTTACTCGGATTTTCTTACCTTGGTAGGATTTGATGAACCTACAATTGCATAATTTGATAAAAACTATAGAAATCAAACTCAAGTATAAAACGTAATAATATATAAATTTAAGATATCATACCTTTTTCAGTTGTTTGAGAGTGTTTCATAACTTGATCAATAGATTGAGGCAATGAAACATTGGTTTGCATATCCTATATCCTATTTCTGAAGAACAATTCTTTTCATTCTTTTGTATTTCTTGAATAGAGGAGAAGGTAGAACTCAATTTTGTGCTTTTAGAAGGAGTTTGCATATGTTGATTAGCAAAAACATCACTCTTGTTAAAAGATCCCACCTCAGATTCAGAAAATCCTAAAGATGAGCTCAATGATCCAGATCTTTTCTCTACTCCCTTTCTTATAGCTTCTAGACGCACTAAACGTGATATAAGAGTTTATCAAAAATTGAAAACATTATAATTTTGCAAAAAATACATTTTTGAAAAAATCTTACTTGTTTCAACTTCTTGGGTGCATTTCTCAACTTGAATAGAAGATGTAGGAAATGAAGTATTAATTTGCATGTTCTCTTTCTCATGAACCGTGGAGTTCTTTTTAAGTCCTTGTCCTCTGTCCTTTTCTATAAAACCTGGAAAAAAAAACATGTCATTTGTTTGAGATTAAAATGTTTGAAGGGTGGGAACTTTGAAACTAAATGATAGATGTTCAGTCCGGATGTTCACTCCCATGGTACTGATGCTGCTAGAGATGATTTAGCTATTATGTAAGGTTGGGAAACTGTATGGTCAGTGAGCAACTTTCAGACATGTTCATCTAGGGAACAAGTCTATTGGAAGTTTATACTGTCAAGACTCAAGACAGATGACCTACATAACATCAGTCAAAAATTCCCCTTAAAGTCATCTGCTACACTGGACTACTCTAAATAAAGCCTGCCGCACTCAAGATAACTTGTGCAGAAGGACCTTTGACATAGTTCACAAAATCTATATGTGCCATCAGCATATTAAAACAAATGAACAAACTTTTCCTCCATTGTGCAGTTGCTTCAGACATCTGGAGGATGCTTGTTTTTCTTTTTTATTTTCGGCCTCAGATGAGTGTTACCAGAAAGCATCAAAGATTGTTTGCTCACTGACCAGAAAGTTTGTAGGCTCAACTCAATTTCCAAAAAGTTGCTCACTGACCATACAGTTTCAAAATCTGCCTAGGAAGCCAAGCATTTCACCCATTTCCCAAAAAAAAGATAATGAAACAACCACCAGTTTGCTATCTAAAAAAGAAAGTCATCAGAACAGTCCATCTTAGTTCATTTATACCATTGTTAAGACAAACCCTCTAGTGCACTTAACAAGTAAGAGATGCACCAGGAACAAAAACCTGAAGTCAGAACAAATCACTTGGTAATACAACTACAGCCACACCTCCACCTCTATGATAAAATTCAGAAAGCAGGAGAAGATTTTTCTCTTCAATACAATTAAAGATTTTTCTTATTGTCTTCAGTAAAAGAATACAAAATATTTTACTTGTTTCAATTTTTTTTATGTACTTTTTAACTAGATCACTTGATTGAGGCAAGAAACTCTTAGATGGCGTATTCCCTTTCTCATCCAACGATTTAAGCCCTCATCCCCGTCCCTTTCCTATAGCACCAGACACAACAAAAGTATATTTTATAGTATTCTTCATATAAGAACCGTCCTCATTTTTAGTTTTCAATGGTTTCATCTTGAACCTTAAAAATATGTAACAATGTAGTTATAAAAGAAATTGTGACATCATACTGTTTAACAATGAATAGATGAATTCATAAATATATACTTCACCTCATTAGTTCTTTTTATTTTCTTTTGTGAAGGACTTCCTAATTCTACAATATCATTATCCATTTGTTCCATAATCTCATAGGAATGACGGGGTTAAGTCTTCCTCACTACTTTCCAACCATTGTTGGAATTATCATTAGCATAAAATACTTGAGATGCTTGATCCGCTAAAACATATGGCTCATTTCTTTTCAAAAATCTGTCCAGATTAGCACTCACAAAATCATATTGATTCTTTTTAACTCCTTTTATTTCATCATACACATCAAACTAATTACATCGAAATAAAACCACTCTTCTATCCATGACAAATTGCAACTCAATTATATTGTTAAGACTCCATAGTAATTAAGGTTCTCACTATCTTCATCATTCTCACCCAATACAACAACACCACAATTTTGAGTTCTCAACTTTTTATCATAATCTTCTGCAAGCCACTCTAGTATATACTGCATTTACCTGCTTCGGATTCAGATCAGCGTTTCCCGGTAAACATACTTGCGGTCATGAGTTCTGGGAACTAGCAAACTGCCTGAAGTGTTTCTCCAAATTCTGGGTAGCTTACTGATTATTCCTCACATCAGCAGCTAACTCAGCTTGATCATCCATAATCTTCTGCAAAATCTCCTCCATGCTCCTATTATTAGTTTGCTTAGTTGGCTGCTTCCATTGGGCCTGTTGTTGATACCCATGTGCATATCTCTCAGTCTATATTGATTTTGGCCTTGGGCTTGATCTGATTACCACCCCAGGAAAAATTTGGATGGTTATGCCAAGTCGGATTGTAAGAGTTTCCATAGTTCTGTAGGCCTTCTCCTTGTTGTGCATTCCCTACAAAATTTACAGAATCTAGGTTTTGCACCACATTCCATTGCACTATGATCACCACCTCCGGGAATTTAACACCAAGTTGGTGGTTGTTGGACTAAATTCACATGAGTCGGTTGTTGTCCCAGTGATAGATCATTGATGTGAGTGTTCATCGGGTTCTGCATTGCAACAATCTATGCAGTTAAAACAGTCAGTGCATCTACTTCCAGCATGCCTGCAGTTTTCTATATCACGGGTTTCGCTCTTCCTCCGTTCCATTCGGGGTTACCCTGTGAGATCCTTTCAGCAAGGTGAATAGCTCAGCATAAGTCTTCAGCCTGACCACCTGCAACTAAATCAAGTAAAATTTTGGTGTATGCTCAAATCCTTCAATGAAGGTAAGGACCCACACCTCGTTAGCCTGATAATGATGTGGACAACTCATCAACATCGAGTTAAACATGTCCCAAACTTGGTACAAGTTCTCTCCTCCTTTCTGTCGAGAACTCAGGATGTCATTTCTTAACTTAGCTGTTTCCAGATGGGAAAATCTGATAAGGAATTTCTGTGCAAGATCATCCCAAGAGGTAATAAAGTTAGCGGGATCAGAATTTAACCATCTTTTTTTCTTCCCCAAGCAGAGAAAAAGGGAATAAACTAAGCCTCACGTAATTCTCGTTTAATCCAACTGAAGTGTAAGTATCACTGATCTCGAGGAAGTTTTGGATGTGTATTGTTGGATCCTCCAGTGAACTACCCATTAGTGTGTAATAGTTGCACCATACTTTGCTTCATTTCAAACCTTCCACCAGCTTTAGGTTTCTGAATGCATAAAGTCACATTGGTGGTATGTGGGATTGCCACGTCACTTATTTTCATCTCAGCCATTACTGCAGGTTCCTCTTGCTCAACTCTTGCTACTGGAGATGTTGGTTCACTAGCAACAAGAGGTATTTGGTAAGTGAGTCATCTTTGGCTTCTTGGATAGTGAACAAATCTTTCCAGTTCAGCTAGAGGCTCTATCAATCCTTGATCATCGCCCAATTTGGAATTTCAGTACAACCTGCAAAATGACTTGCTCGTATCAAGTTGTCAACACTTGCTTTCTAGCTTCAGAAATCAGAAAAATCAAAAACTTCCTAATTCCAAAGTCCCCGACAGCGGCGCCAAAAACATGTTGCGCCCAAATCGCACACGCAAGTGGACGTGGTCATTCAAGTATTAAAGTGGATCTTATAAAGAGACGGGTATCGTACCCACAGGGACTTACGATTAGAATCACTCGATTTCTCCAAAACTTTCGATTTCACACAAGTGTTATGAAGATATCAAGAGTGATTTATTTTATAATCTAAAAGTTAACCAAAATTAAACAAGTAATACTCAATTTCAAGGTTTTCAAACAATGATTGAGTAAAGTCCAGGGCTGCAGCTCTTATCATCAGGATTCTTGCAATTTATCTTATTTAAAATGGATGTTAATAAGCTACCGAGTCAACTATCACAGAGTTGAATGTGTGATTACGGTCTCTCGACCTCTAATCTTTTATAATAAATGACAAACTAACTACATCATTGAGCGGCGATAGGTTGGACCAAGTACCGAGCATTACAATTTCTTCTTGTATAATGACCAACCATGGTTTCTAGATATATCCCTGTCTTAGATACAAATTAACCCTAATTATTAAGAGAAATCACGCTCCTTATGCCCCACTTTCTATCCTCTTATTTCTCTCCCAAGTTCAATTCGGACAATGTATTTATTTCCGTGGTGATCAGGCACGAAAAACAAAAATTAAGAACATAAGAAAGATGCATATGCTAATCAATATTAATCCATGAAAACTCAATAAATTACAATCAAGCCACAATCTTAGAACTAGATATTTAGCTACTCATAACAATAGTTTCGATCAAGCAATGTTTAATTATCATAAAGAGATTAAAATTAAAAGAGTTTAGGAAAGAAACCCAAACTGATGAAATAACTCTCCAAGTCGTCATTCTTCAAAATCCATAAAAGGAATATTTTAATAAAATAAAATATTAACCTATTTATACTAAAGTCGAAACAGCCAAATATGGAACATAGGGGCGTGACACGAACGGGTCTTTAAACTTCTAGTCGAACAACTTTGCTCTTCTCCACGAAGCGGCTTCTAGACGGACCACTGTGCCTCGATCTGAATTACGTGAACTTAATCAAAATCCCTCTCCGCATCGCAGAGAGGACTCGGAGCTTTCTGTCCCAAAAATCATTTCTCGAGTAAGAATAGAATTCCTCTCTACGACGCGGAGAAGACACGGATGTGACTTTAAAGTCATTTATTCATTGTTCTTTCTTTCTTCTTTTTGTTTAGGTCCTCTCTTGATTTCCCATGTCATTTCAATGCTCATTTCTCCTTTTTAAGCTCACCTACACACTTCATCATATAGGTTAGTAGCAATGAACTCATATGACTCGATACGACTATAAACAAACACGAACTGATTTCAAACTTGGCTTAAATATGGGTATTATTAGGTCCTTAGGCATATAAATATGCCTAAGATCGTATTATCACATATATTTTTTCAATATGCATAACATCCGAATTATGTCACAACAAGAGACACTTCCAATATGGAAGTTCAAAAAGATACTTTTTTTGTTCCAATTATCCTTTAGATTTTCATGTGATATCTTCTTTCTTTTCTTAGGATTCTTTGATATTGTATCACTTCAAGATATTACATATGATTAATTATGTCAATCCCTGA
This sequence comes from Solanum sitiens, assembly GCA_016801875.1. Taxonomy (NCBI): domain Eukaryota; kingdom Viridiplantae; phylum Streptophyta; class Magnoliopsida; order Solanales; family Solanaceae; genus Solanum; species Solanum sitiens. The sequence goes on along the minus strand of JABWTJ010000819.1, from coordinate 164,501 downwards.
ACACATTTTTGGTGGGGGGCTTTTCTCAATTGTACCGCCAACAATCACGAGAAAATGTAGCGCATAGTATGTGTCACTAGCTACTTGAAAGGTACTAAGCATGCAGGATAGAATCAAGCTAAAAAATATACATAACTAAACAAAGTATATTGAGCAATGATATAAGATGAACATGATACTACACTAAAAATGCTTAATATGAACTAAATGCAAGACCAAGTTTATAACATGTTAAATCTGAATATTGAGCTATAACTTGTAACCTGGTCAATGCACTAGAGTGTGACTATGAGAGCTACTAATAACCAACATAAAACCACATGAGCTAAACATGAAATTCGATGTATATGCCCCATCAAGAGGACCCATTATACCTTGCCAGAGGTACAGAGGCATAACTTGTGTGATCACTAAATTGATGCCCACATAAAGGACTTATAAACCTATGGGGGCACATAGTTCTTGGACTTGAGGGTGACTAACCCTAGTCCACTTTGGTATAAATCCTACTCCCAATTGAATATGTGAAAATTATTACATGACTGAAGTAAACTAGATAGCTCAATAATCTGACATGTAAATCTGAAAAATGCAACAGTTATTTTTGATAATAAAACATTCGAAAATTGAGGCATGTATATTTGTTTATCTATCCTATCTAATGTAATTCAAGAACTAAAAAAACTACATAACTAGGGTTCTAAGTTTATGCAAGAATCTACACAAAGATAATACTAAGACATGATAATCTAATTAAGAATGCTACCATAAATAAATCATAGTAATTTGCTATAATTCTAGAAACCCTAGGTCTAGATTGTATGGGGGGAATCACGAACCTAACCGAATTCTAGGGACCTAATGGGTGAAAGAAACCCACCTATGAAATTCCACATACTTGGTTACGAAATTCACAGGGAAATATTTTGATTTAGGGGCTGGAACTAAAGAAAACCTTGTTGCGTTCTTGGAGGGCGTTGGCCGACTCGTTCTCCTCCTTTTTGTTCAACTTGATAATTGTTTGGCGAATGAGTTGACTAGGGTAAGTTCTAATTCAGTAACTATTCTAAAACTGACTAAAACAACGTAGTTTAGGGGTCCAGTGCACAAGGAAAATAATATTTTCAAAAGTCTTTTACAAAGGTTTGAAATTTGTTTTAAGACATAAGAAGGACAAATGGTCTGGTGGACCCTTATACCGGTATCAGTTTGTATTCTGAATCCTTTTACTTAATAATTTGTCAACTGAACCTTCTTACTCATTAAAACACAATTTAACAAAGCCCTCTAACCATTGACCAGACTTATGTGGCATTAGAATGTGTGAGTCGGCATAAATGTGTAACTACACGCTTCTTTAGGCGAGTGAACTAATATTTTTTGGTTAAAAAAATATTAAAATCACAAAAGAAATAAAAAAATTAAAAGCAACTAATTAAAAATTCCTTTCGAAGACAGGTCATTCTTCTTGCTGAACTACATATCCTTATTTTTCATTTTTCGATAGTTCTTTCTCAGTTTTCGATTGGGCTTTATTCCAAGAGAGTTAGATGTTGGCGGAGAATGTCGCCGTCAGATAAATGGTGGTGACGCCGAGCCCTCCCACGAAGGCCTTAAATACCAAATCCCCTGCTTTGCTTGTTGCTCCCATTTTTCCGGCGCTTGCCTTCGAACGTTTAGTTGTTGGGATTGAAATAGAGGTTCAGACGGGATAACCTCCACATTTACTCCCCAGCTTGAAGAAATGTAATAAAGTATGATGTATTTGATGCTTAGGAATTAGATCTTATACTTCTCGTCCAGATCTAGAGATGACCGGACTTAGGTTGTTGGTTTTGTAAAGGTTAGAGGAGGAAAGGAAAATAGTGATGGTGTGCGGCGGTGATGAAGACAAGTTAGGGAAAGTGTTTGCGATTTCACCGGTAAAAGTGGTGACGACGGTGGGATGGCTTCTCGGGTATATTTTTGTCGTAGATAGTGAAAATGGGGAGAATAAGATATGGAGTTTTACTTTAAAGTAATTTAAATTTTATTGTTTTACCTTTTATTAAATAATTTTAAAAATAATTATAAAATAATTATGACATGACACTAATATATATGACGTGGATATGACATGTCATTTATGTAAAAGAGAGTGAGCTACACACATTGTTAGCGGGGCTTAAAAGTCTCATTTTAATTAAGTAGAAGGGTTAAGTTGACAAAAAATTAAATAGAATGGTCCATAATACAAACTAATATAAGTACAAGGGTCCACCAAACCATTTGGCCACATGAGAATTGAGTTTGAGAAAGAGTAGCGTCGATTTCATTTCTTTAAAATGTTATATAGGAACAAAGTATTTCCAAGGAGTAAATGTTTTCACAATTAAGATGAGAGGATACACCAATTTCAAAAAAAAGAGTTTTCATGAGTAATTCTAAGTATCATCTCTTTTAAGAGATAGATTTTAAATAATAATCTTAAACCACAGAAAAAGTCATGTTTTTAAACATATGAGCTAGTTACATTTTGAGAGTAGTATTGAGCACCAATATGGGGACGAGTTCAAATTACTCAAAGTCTGCCTAAACCATGTAGTCAACGTGGATAAAAAGGGTCATACTTTTTAGATAATTTCTTATTGATTTTAAGCATAGCTTAGTTGATCCACTAAGTTAAGGAGTTCTATACACCGACAAGAATAGGACAGTTTTGACAGGCTGGGCAAGACACTATATCAACGTATCATCACATTGCTCAAAGTGATGGTTGTCGATTAGAGAATCTCCCATGAAGTTACTGATATTTTCATATACAATTATTATTATTTTTTCAATAAACTGAGTTTCTATGTACATGTTTTAAAACTTTTCTTTATATTGCATCTTTATTAGCGCCTTATATAGAGATGAGTTGACTTGAGATGAGGTAAGTGTTTTTTTCAGTTTCAAGCTTATGTCTTATTTTGATTTCCCTTCACATGCTCGTACATTCCATGTAATGATGCCATTTGGGCTGCATCTTTTATGATGCACATACAGGACGCCAGGATCAACATCCAGCGCTTCATTGATCCAGTTGAGCTTTAGAGTTGTTGGTGAGCCTCCTTGCTTTCCGGAGGATACCTTGTTTGCTTTACTCATTCTGGTTTTTATTAGGATTTCATGGGTCTTGTCCCACATTCATATCAGTTAGTAGAGGCTTTATAGATAGATAGTTATAGTACATTAGCGTTGTTCCTTTCAGTTATTGATGTGTGAGACTTGAGTTTCCACTTTGGTTGGTGAATGTTTTCCTTACATATTCTGAGAAGTTATCAGAGTTAAGGTTTTCATTTGAGTTATTCAATGTTGAGTAAGTCTTCCGCTAAGAGTTAAGTCAGGCCAAGTGTTCACTTGGGACTAGCAATGGTTCTTGAGTGACAGTCGCGTCCAGGGTGTAGGTTCGGGGCATGACAAAATTGACTGTTAATTCTTCAAGAATATACTATGACATTTTTCACTGGGTATGAAAATGAAAATTTTAGTTTTTTACTCTGAGTTCTTACTTTTTTTAAGAATTTTGGATGAAAAAGAAAGAAGGATGAAAATATGAGTGTTTCTTACTTTTCCTTTTTCGATCCTAAGACTATTTGAGATTTGATTAAAGGTGTTTTTTCTCTTTTATTATAAGAGGGAAAATTTGTGATTCATTCTTAATACATATCAATAATGTTTGTCGTTATGTGTGTGATCTATCAATTAGAGAGGTTGAAGGACAGACTTCTACCAAAAAGTGTTTTCTATTTTGGCACTAACATAGTTAAAGTATCGTTCTAGTCGTTTGGGGCATTAGAAGATGCATCATATGAAGACACCTGCAGGATGATTCGGAATAACTACAACTCTTTCTCATACATTATTTTCTCAAACATACTTGTGCTTTCTCACACATTACATTGAAGATGTTGATTAAATAACTACAACTCTTTCTCATACATCATTTATTTCCACCCCCAATGTATGTGGACCCTTAAATAACTTGTTTAAACTTACTTAATTGAATAAATTTCAATAATATAATTTAATTTCAGTTAATCATTCTCCCTTTTAAATTATACTAGCTACGGTCTACATTAAAGCGTCATATTCTAGTAGGTGCAGTATATCATTTGAGGATCATGATATCAATCCGTATATACCTTATTATTGTTGAAGTGTAGATGGTGTTGTTAAAATATACACCAAGCACATGAACAGGTATCAATTGTCTTAATTATCTATATATTTTGATCAGCAATGACTATACTCAATTATTCAAATTTTACAACGGTAACAAAGTACAAAATGGTACTTTTTCAATATCAACATCTAATATTTTGATAATTCTTTAACGTGTTATTTATCATATCTTTTTTTATTTAGGGAATTAAAAATAATATGCATGAGGAAAATTCACAATTTTAGTGGAGAAAAATATAAAACTAAATATTTTGGGAAAAATCATTATATTACCATAAATTTCCATATATTAATTATACACACCTTAATAGACAACGAATGGACTCAATTATAAACAGTAATAGAAAGTGTACAAAATGTATGTCATCAATATAAGATCATGAATAAATTCGACAATTGACATTACAATGATCAAAATATTGGGGTCCAAAATAAACTAAGATCATCACATCCAATAGATTAGTTACAAAAAGATAATTAGTCAAATCTATCTAAGGTTTGTTGTTTTTCATAAATGTGGTTCTCTTGTGGCCGGATCTCTTATAAATTTAACATTTGTTCCTCCTCTTGCTTTTGAAATTCTCATCGACACCATTGACACGTTTTCTTTTCTTCCTTCCAATCTTGGTATCGACAATGGGTGGAAGAATATTCACACTTAGCAATTCTTCTGGCACACACCGTTCCGATTCGATAGGGACAACATTAGTGTTAGGTTGTGGAGCCTGATTTATATTTGATGTACTGTCATATATTAATGTTTACGCGGTTTAACCTGTCCATTTATTCTCTGTAACTAAAAATACTCTGATTTATTAATATATATATACCCCACCGCCGTGGAAGTTTACTTACGGGGTGTTACCACGAAATATTGTTTTCTCTCTTTCTCTCTTTCTCTCGAAAGTTCTTGTGTTCTTTATTCATCAAGTGTGTGTGTGTGGATTCGATCCCAACAACTGGTATCAAAGACCGGGTGTTTCAACACGATCACTGAAGATGGATAGTTCGAAGCTTGGAATCGAGAAGTTTGATGGATCCGATTTTAGTTTCTGGAAGATGCAGATCGAAGATTCTCTGTACCAGAAAAATCTTCATGAACCGTTGACCGGGGTGAGGCCGGAATCCATGACGGAGGAGAAGTGGAATCTCAAGGATCGCCAGGCTCTAGGGTTGATCCGGTTGACTTTGTCAAGAAACGTGGCATTCAACATCGTGAAGGAGAAGACTATGTCCGATCTGTTGAAGGCACTGTCAAACATGTATGAAAAACCATCGGCGATGAACAAGGTATATTTGATGCGTAGATTGTTCAATTTACAGATGTCTGAAAATGGATCTGTTTCTGATCATATAAATAAGTTCAATATGATTGTGAGTCAACTCAATTCTGTGGATATTAATTTCGAAGATGAAATTAAGGCTTTGATTTTTATGTCATCTCTGCTCGAGTCTTGGGATACTGTTGTTGCTGCGATTAGCAGTTCCCGTGGATCTGAGAAACTGAAGTTTGATGAAATCCGTGATGTTGTTCTTAGCGAAAGTATTCGCAAACGAGAAGTGGGAGATTCATCCGGCAGTGCTCTCAGCGTTGACCGAAGGGGGAGAAGTAAGACGAAAGGCCAAAATCAACATGGTCGATCAAAATCAAAGAATCGAGGAAAATCCCC
>JABWTJ010000819.1:79458-158550 GCA_016801875.1 Solanum sitiens | reverse complement strand
CTGTACAAAGCCAAAGAAGAAACAGAATCAGAAATTTGGAGATGACAATGATTCTGTGAATTCAGCAGAGGACATTGGGGATGCTCTAATCCTTAGTGTGAACAGCCCGGTTGAATCTTGGATTTTGGATTCTGGTGCATCTTTCCATTCGTCTCCAAGCAAGGAGTTGTTCCAAAATTTCAAATCTGAAAATTTTGGAAAGGTATATCTTGCTGACAATAAAGCCTTAGCGATTGAAGGAAAGGGGAATGTTTGCATAAAGACCACCTCGGGAAACCAGTGGACATTGGAAGATGTCAGATATATTCCTGGCCTCATCTGATCTCTGTTGGTCAGTTGGATAGCACGGGATATGCAGCAGAGTTTGGGAAAGGTTCGTGGAAGATTGTGAAAGGTGCTATGGTAGTAGCTCGTGGCACCAAATCTGGAACCTTGTACACCACTGATGGGTGTATTAACATGGCCGCTGTTACTGAAAGTGCTTCCGGTTCATGTCTGTGGCACAACAGACTTGGACACATGAGTGCTAAAGGAATGAAGATGCTGGTTGCAAAAGGAGCATTAGAGGGTCTGAAGTCTGTTGATATGGGTCTTTGCGAGAGCTGTGTTATGGGCAAACAGAAAAGAGTAAGCTTCACAAAGACTTCTAGAGAGCCAAAGCAAGTGCGGTTGGAAATGGTCCATACAGATGTTTGGGGACCATCTCCAGTATCATCACTTGGAGGATCCAGATTCTATGTTACCTTCATTGATGATTACAGCAGGAAGGTATGGGTTTACTTCTTGAAGCATAAGTCAGATGTGTTTGCAACCTTCAAGAAGTGGAAAGCTGAAGTTGAGAATCAGACCGGTTTGAAAATCAAATGCCTAAGGTCTGATAATGGAGGAGAGTATGACAAATCAGAGTTCAAGGCATTCTGTGCAGCTGAGGGAATCAGATTGATGAGAACAGTTCCTGGTAAGGCAAGGCAGAATGGAATTTCTGAGAGGATGAACAGAACATTGAATGAGCGTGCGAGGAGTATGAGGATACACTGTGAGCTGCCCAAAACATTTTGGGCGGATGCTGTGAGCACAGCTGCATACTTGATCAACAGGGGACCATCATTTAGGGTTCAAGATTCCAGAGGAGGTGTGGACAGGAAAAGAACTCAAGTACTCACACTTGAGGACTTTTGGTTGCACTGCTTATGTTCATGTTGATCCAGAAAAGAGAGACAAGCTTGATGCCAAGGCTGTGAAGTGTTACTTCATAAGCTATGGTTCTGATTTGTTTGGTTACAGGTTTTGGGATGAAAAGAACAGAAAGATTCTGAGACATTGTGACGTGACATTTGATGAGTCTGTCCTGTACAAGGACAGAGAGCAGAAGGTTCTTGAGATTACAAAGCAAGTGGGAGTTGAGGTTGAGTTGGAGAAGAGTAACCCCAGAGATGTCGAAGCAGATACTCAACAAACTCTTACTGAAGAATCTGAAGTGGAGCATGCTACACCTGAGCAGGTGTTAAGGAGATCATCCAGAACCATCAGGGCACCAGATAGGTATTCACCTTCATTACACTATCTATTGCTGACTGATGAGGGGGAACCAGAGTCTTTTGATGAGGCCCTACAGGTGGAGGATTCGACTGCCACAAGAATGTACTTCATCCCATAAGAACTCACAAAAGGGTCCATAAAATCAATGCCCCATACATCAAACAATTCGATCACAAGAATGGGATTTAAAGGGAGCTCTTGCTTCCTCGAAATTCCACCATCTCTTTGGCATCTATCACAGGCCTTGGCAAACTCATGAGCATCTTGGTGGATAGTTGGCCAATAGTAGCCAAATTGTAAGATTTTGTGGGCTGTCCGGATACCACTATGATGCCCACCTACAAGCAAAGACTGGCACGCCTCCAAAACACTCAACATCTCAACTTCCGGCACACAACGCCGAATCAGTCCATCGGCACAACTCCTATACAAGTATGGTTCATCCCAAAAGAATTTTTTAACATCATGCATGAACTTTTTCCTTTGATGAAAGGACAAGTCCGGTGGGATAATATCACTAGCCAGATAATTCGCAAAATCTGCGAACCATGGAATCAAGTCTTGTGAGGCGGCCAATACATGCTCATCGGGGAAAGTATCATCAATTTCAGTCTTATCCCCCAACTTTCTCATTGCTTCATCTTCTAAACGGGACAAGTGATCAACGACTTGATTCTCGATCCCTTTTCTATCTATCACCTCAAAGTCAAATTCTTGCAATAGTAATACCCAACGAATCAACCTCGGTTTCGCATCCTTCTTTGCCATCAAATATCTCAAAGCAGAATGATCAGTATGCATTATAACCCTAGTGCCAAGCAAATAGGAGCGAAATTTCTCAAAAGCAAAGACTACTGCAAGGAGCTCTTGCTCAGTCACGGTGTAGTTCTTTTGGGCTTCGTTGAGGGCTTTACTAGCATAATAAATGGGGTGAAGGATTTTGTCCCTTCTTTGTCCCAATACCACACCAAGAGCAACCCCACTAGCATCACACATCACCTCAAATGGTTTGCTTCAATCCGGAGAAATAATGATAGGTGCAGACACCAACTTTTCTTTCAACTCACCAAATGCCTTAAGACAGGTTTCATCAAAATAAAATTTACACTCTTTCTCAAGTAACTTGCACAAAGGATGTGCAGCTTTTGAAAAATCCTTGATGAAGCTCCGGTAAAAACCTGCATGCCCAAGAAAGCTTCTCACACCTTTTACAGAGATAGGTGGGGGAAGTGTCTCTATTATCTCGACTTTAGCTCAATCAACCTCTATATCCTTCTCTGAAATACGATGACCCAATACAATACCCTCTTTCACCATGAAGTGACATTTTTTCCAATTTAGTACTAGATTGCAGTCTTCACACCTCTTAAGAACCTCAGACAAATGACCAAGCACCGCTCAAAGGAGTCACCAACCACAGAAAAATCATCCATAAAAAACCTCAATAGTGTCCTCCACCATATCGGAGAATATCGACATCATACATCTCTGAAATGTGGCGGGTGCATTGCACAACCCAAATGACATTCTCTTGAACGCGAAGGTCCCATATGGACAAGTAAAGGTGGTTTTCTCTTGATCTTCCGGTGCAATAGAAATCTGATTATACCCCGTATAACCATCAAGAAAACAGTACCACCCTTTTTCGGCAAGTCTATCCAACATCTGATCCATGAAGGGCATAGGAAAATGGTTTTTTTCGATCCATGCATTTAATTTCCGGTATTCCATACACACTCTCCATCCAGTCACCGATCTCATCGGAACAAGCTCATTTTTCTCATTGGGGACCACAGTCATTCCCCCTTTCTTAGGTACACACTGAACAGGGCATACCCAACTACTATCAGCAATTGGATATATCACTCTAGCATCCAACCACTTAATGATTTCTTTCTTCACCACCTCTTGCATAGGTGGATTTAAACGTCTTTGGTGCTCAATACTTGGTTTATGATCGGGCATGAGTTGGATTTTATGCAAACAAATATCGGGCGGAATCCCAATAATATCCACAATAGTCCAACCAATAGCTCTTTTGAACCTTTTTAACACTTTCACCAAACTCTCAACTTGTTGTACATTTAGATCTGATGCAATGATTACCGACAAAGTGTCATCATTTCCTAAAAATACATACCTCAGATGTGGTGGTAGAGCCTTTAGTTCTAATTTTGGAGCCTCCTCTATAGATGGTTTTGCGGGTGGAGACTCGCGATTCTTCATATCTAACTCAAATTTCTTGGGTTTAAAACGAACAATACCTCGATCAAGTGCTGCGACCAATGACCCATACTCTTCAATGCAATCACTATCGAAATTCATGATCACTGCCGCTAATGCTTCTACACCCAGACGCTCTTCAATTTGTACCACGGATGACTCTTCAACTTTGTAGGATATGGCAGATACCGATTGGAGCTCACCACTCTGCCTCATGGACCTACAAATATTGAAGGTCACTTCTTCATTGTTCAATCGAAATTTCATCTGCCCTTTTTCCATATCAACCAAGGCTCTACCCGTAGCAAGGAATGGCCTCCCAAGAATAATAGGCACCTCAAAATCGACCTCACAATCAAGAATAACAAAATCGGGCGGAAATATGAACGACTCCACTTTTACTAGCACATCGTGGAGTATCCTAATAGGCCTTTTTACCGTTCGATCGGCCATCAGTAGCCGCATCGCAGTGGGCTTTGGGTCACCCAAACCCAACTTCTTGTAAATCGAGAGGGGCATGAGATTTATGCTTGCCCCAAGATCACATAATGCTTTCGCAAAATGTAATAACCCGATCGTACAAGGAATAGTGAAAGCACCCGGATCTTCTTTCTTTTGCACTAGAGATCTTGTAGCAATAGCACTACAGTGCTGTATTCTATCATCATCCTCAAAAGTGACCGATCTTTTCTTCGTAACCAGATCTTTCATGAACTTGGCATAACCGGGCATTTGTTCCAGAGCTTCTACTAAAGGGACATTGATGGAAAGCTGTTTCAACATCGTTATAAAACGCCGGTATTTACCGTCCTCGATCTTTTTCACTAACCTTTGTGGGAATGGAGGTGGTGGTCTAGGCATGGGGGTCACCTTTTGGGGTACCTCAGTTTCTTTCTCCATTTTGTCTCCTAACTCACCACTAACCTCCACTACCTCATCATCTCCTCTTATCACCTTTTCTACTCCAGACGGCATTGTTGGGTCAATGGTTTGTTTACCACCTCGAGTTGTGATTGACATACAATGTCCATCATTTTTGGATTTTGGACAGTGTTTCTTGGAAGAGTACCCGGTTGACGTGGGTTCACAGTCGAAGATATTGAGCCATTTGAAACTCAAGGTGCTTGATCGAGACTGCATGTGCATCAACTTTCTGCACAATACTCGCTAAGTCACTCCTCAACTCTTTGGTGTGCTCATCACTAGCGTCGAACCTCCTTTTCTGTAACATATCCTCAACTCGCGCCATACTACCTCCACCGTCCCTAGGAGTAACTTCACGATTTTGAGGTGGAACATAGAGACCACTTCTATCATTTCTGTTACCATAGTTACCCCGGTTGAAGTTGTTTTCACGGTTATAATTTCCATCTTGGACATAATGACCCTCTCGGTTATAATTACCATAGTTCCGACCTTGGTTTCCTTGACCTTGGCGCCAATTCTCCTGATTGGAGCCTTGAGCGTTTGGTCGGAAACCCCCCGTCTGCTCAGCTACAGCATAAGAGTCTTCCTCATAATAATGCTCATCATTCGGCGGTGATGGTTTAGACAAGTAGTTCACCGCATTTACCTTTTCTGCACCCCGAGTGACATATTTTAATACCAACCCAAGCTCAGTTCTCATCTGAGCCATCTCTTTACGAATCTTGTCTATGGCTGGGTTGTGTGCAGATTGCATTGCAAAGGTGTTTCTCCCAGTATATGACTTCCTAGTACTCCATGCCTTATTATTTCGGGAGATTTTCTCCAACTTTTCAGCGTTCTCAGCATAAGGACACTCCCCATAAGAACCACCCACTATCGTATCCAGTACTGCTTTATTATTATCATCCTGTCCCCGATAGAAGTATTCTTTCAGTGACTCATCATCGATGCGGTGATTGGGGACACTCCTCAAGAACGATGTGAACCTGTCCCAAGAACAACTGACTGATTCACCCGGTAGTGCCACAAAGTTGTTCACCCTATCTTTGTGGTTTAGTTTCTTAGATACCGGGTAGTAACGTGCCAAGAACACATCCCTCAGTTGATTCCAAGTGTAGATTGAGTTGTAAGGTAGTTCAGTAAACAATATAGCAGCCTCTCCTGTCAGTGAGAGAGGGAACACTCTTAACCCAATTACATCCATGTTCAGATCAGGCCTCCCTACACAATTCTTATACACCGACCTTACTTTGGCGATGTGAGCATGTGGATCCTCAGAAGGTAGCCCTAAAAACAAACCTCTAGCAGTGAGCATTTGCATCAAGCTATTAGTTACCGCGAAAGTACGACCATGTGGTAGGGGAGGCAAGACAAGTGGCCCGTCTAAGTCAGTGATGTTATCATATCCCCTGTAATACTCTTGAGGGCGTGGAGCGGGATGTTGTCCCCTTAGTTCATCTTCTTCACGATTTTCAGGTAATAACCGACCATGAGCATCAACCGGAGCTGAAATGTCCTGGTTGGGATCATCATCGCTAATACCCAAGTTTTGATTCATCCTGCGTAGTGTACTCTCCAATTCGTGGTCGTGTGGAAACAAGGGTTCTCTTCTACTCCGCGTAACTGGCATACACGGAAGTTAGATCTGCAAGAGACAAAAACAACAGAAAAAAGTAAAATTAGGAAAATATTGACTAAACTTTAGTAATAAATTTTAAGTTAATCTAAAAGCCACTTTCCCCGGCAGCGGCGCCAAAATTTGATACGCTCAAACTTACTTCTCGAAAAGAAGTAAAGCGGTCGTATCAAGTAAAGAACCCAACTAGTGAGGTTGGGGTCGATCCCACAAGGAAAATGGTTCAGACTTAACTTTATTCTATTATTACTTCAATTTAGTCAACTATTTCCCGAAAACATATAACTAAAGGTTTTTTTTTATTAACAACTATAATTAACTAATTCTATGTAAATAAATGACAAGTTCAAAGTTGGATTTTTATCAAGTAATTAAATTAACTAGGGTTTAAGTTTTTCCCATAGGTCCACAACTCGGTAAATCTAACGATAACAATCCTTTCCTAATATCTTGCATGCAAAGTGGTAAGCTATGTATTCCTAATTCCTTGGTCCGGTAACTAGGAAATTTTACTTCGCACCTTGGTCCGGCTACGTGTGTATGCTTTACTAAACCTTACATTTACCTCATATTAAGCATCATAACGATATTTGGCTTAGTTGTTACTTCGCACCAACCAACACTAGCTTATTAGATAGTATACACTAAATCTACTTCGATAATTCTTTTCTTATTATCTACCTCCTTGGTCCGGAAAGTAGCAATAAGGCGAGTTCTAACGTTGGCCACCCGTTTAAAAGACTTCTAAACGAAAGAATTATCAATACATGCAAGACATTATTCGAGAATTGTTGTTTTAGTTAGATTTTACCTTGTTATTTACCCATGGTTCCCACAACCCTAGTTATGGAGTTTAGTTACCCATGCTAATAATCACACAATTCATATTGATAATATAAAAATTCATGCACTTACTTTTATGAGAATGAAGAAAATTCAGAAATTCACTTGAATAAATCACAAAAACACTAACAATCGATTCCGGAAAAGTATGATAAAATCTCAAAATCAAGAGTTCAATACTTCAACAATAAAACTGAAAAATATCCAAAGGTCTAACCCCAAAAACGAGGTTTTTCGAACTATTTATAATAAACAAAACCTAATAAAAGAGGGAAATCTATTTAAGAAAAATCTGCCCAAAACGCGTCTGAGTCGACGACCCTTGTGACGGACCGTGGTGGCCACGACGGACCGTCGTGGCTTCCGTCGTTCCATACTTAGCACAAATCTCTGTTGCTTTCTTCATCAACTCTCTGTTACCCTAGACGGACAGGTATGATGGACCGTTGTAAGCACGACGGTCCGTCGAGGGGTTCCGTTCCACGACACTTAGAATCTTCTGAAGTTGGGTACTGGACTACTCTCTGTTAGTATTGACGAATGTACAGGACGGATCGTTGTGGCTATGACGGTCCATCGTGAGCTTCCGTAGTCCCACACTTGGTCAGAATTCCCCCAACTTCCTTCAGCAGCCATTTTCTTCTCACGATGGGTGCCACCTACGGACCGTCACAGTCACGACGGACCGTCGTGGGCTCCGTAGGTGGTCACTTCTGCAATTTCAGCTCAAATTCTCCGCGTTCTCCCTTGGACAGATTTCCTGCAAATAAAGAGAAAACTACATCAAAAATCAATACAAAAAGGCTTTAGACACACACTAAACTTAAGGAAAAAGCATTGAAAGTACGGCGAAACCACGGTACATCAAGGGTGCACTTCCTAGAAGCAACCCATCCAACCAAAACTTGGCTCTGTGTGAAACGAACTTATATCTTTAATTTCTTCCTCTGGATGGTGGTTCGATATAGAAAGAATTTGTTCACTATCAAACCCAAATTAGGTGGCCGTAGAGCTATTGCAGTGTCTACGCAAAGCTAATGTTTTATTTACACGGACAAGTACAAGAAAGATCAGTAACTGGTCGGCTTTCATTGTGAAGTCATCTCATTATGCTCCTCCCGAAGCAAGTGCTCAACATTTAATAATTGACTGTTTCATATGCCCTAGAATTCCGTTGAGTTAATTTTTATTTAGCTGGTTAGTTAATTTATGTGTGAACTTTGCTTGCTGAATTTTCTTGTAACAACGCCAACTGCTATTTACTGCTATTTGTTTGAAATTTTGACGAACAATAGGGAAAAATATATTACTTGTTGAATTTTCTTGTAACAACACCTGCTGCTATGAACTGCTATTTGTTGTCTGGATTCATTTGATACATATTTGTGTTAAATCAAGGTTCACATTAGTCACGTGGTATAACCTTTGAAAGGGTTTGAATTATCGATTAGCACTAACATGAAACTTTTGTTTAATTACTCCTTTTTACTGCCATATACATCTCAGATAAAGAATAACATTACACTCATATTATGCAGATACTGACCGTAGAGCTTTTTCTTCATCAACTGTGGTTGACCAAGAGCAAAACCTGACCTATCCTTTTTATGCGTTTGAAAAAGGTACGTTCGAAAGTTGTAGTGTTCTTAACTTTGTGTCACATAGGAGATTGACAAGCGAGATTTGTCTATGTACCCAACATACATGCAAATCCACTTTAGAATATGATGTATCTAGAATATATTACACCTAATTTTGACCCTTGTCAGTATTTTTGTTGATGATGCTCAGCGATACAAAAGGGGATAAGGTGAGATACATGAATAATCTGTTCGACAAAATTTGGAGGTTTACATGCAGCTATTTATATGGTCAGGTAGATCTCTATCTATCAGCTTGATACCGATGTTTAGTCTAAAATCTGGTCCATATCTTTAAATTCTTGAAGAATGCCTTCTGTTTCATTTGAGTATCACTGTCTGCGACCAAGCTAGATTTTTTTTTTATCACAATGCCATTTTGCAGTAGTGGGTGGGGTGACAATAAACATACAAAGTTCACGCCCTTCCTTATCTCTAAAGATAGGGTGTCCTAACCATCCAACCGCTATTCCATCCCCGTTCCATTGAACCTGCTCTGAATAATGGACACAATATATATTGTCGATAGACATTCTCTTATTTCAGGCTTTGGGTACTGGATTTACACAATTTACTCGACCAGTATTTCAAAGGTGCCGATACTTTGCACTGTTTTGACAATCTCCAAACTCACCTGGTTCAACAATATTTTGTATTTTTATTGCTCCATCTAAAATATTTTACTTTCATTCAGGTAGCATACCTCACATTTTCTGCAACAAATGAGGCATGAAAATTTATTACCTTCTTGTGTACATAGTTGCGTTCAGTATGATGACATGTCATGGCTGCTTTGCACTTATATCAGTTTTGTTGGTTGTTGTTCTTAATCCCAATGGGCCATTTTTAAATGTGATTCCAATTGACATTTAGAAATCCTGTGGTACCTGCATTTTATATTTCTATTTCTTCATTCTGTACATTAAATCTCTAATTCTATGAACTTTGGTCATATATGCTTGCATGTGAATAGAGTAGCTGGTGAGTCATTTTCTCATAAAAAGTTTCTTTTCAAAATTTAGCATATATGTTAAAAGTTGAAAGTAATTTAAAAAAATTGGTATTTTCCATGAATGCTATTTAGATTATATTAATTAATTGATTCCTCCTCCTACTCCTTCTCCTTTAGGATAGAACTCTTTCAGTATTCTCTCTACTCCATCTCCTCCTCCTCCTTTTATTCTTTAATGATGAAGAAAGCATACATTTTATGCCTCCTCCTCCTCCTTCTCTTTATAATTTGGTGCTCACCTGCATTTGCATTTTTTCCTGCCCAAAAATCTAAACTGAGCGGTAACTTCATTAATTTTTTTCATCTCTGTAGACTGTAATTATTTAGTTGTTGTAGTTGTAATTACACTTACAATGGTTGTAATTATATGGTTACAGTCTTAATTCTTTTGGAATTTGCTTTCAGGTGCTTCGAGTGTTTTGCATCTCGAAAAACTCATCCCGATGAATCGCACTACTACATCGGATGAGTTGGAGGCTAGAGACCGAGCAAGGCACGCTCGGATTTTGCGCACTTCCACTACTGCTGGAGCTGTCGAGTTCTATCTTACTGGTTCCTTCGACCCCAAACTCGTTGGGTACATATATATTTACGTACTGCCATCAATTTCAAATTATTTATTTAATTATGTGTTTCATGAAGTAAATATATAACTTATGTAAAGCATAATAAAAATGTAGTGTAATGAACTGAATTAACAAAATAAAATAAAATAAAATATATATCTGGCATGCATAGTGAGTGGGCTTTAGTTTGCTATACAAGAATTATCTGTACATATTTGCTTATATAGGTACATAGATACACTATCAGTTATTGACCTGAACACAACCATACAAATAGAGTAGGACAACCCCTCACAAATCTATGGGTCCTCTCGGCCTCATTAAGAAGAATAGCCAAGGCATGTCTGAACACTGATAAAAATGAGTCTCATACTCTTTAAGTGTAAGGCTATCCTACCTCAAACTCTAAAACCTCAAACCGGCTCTCTTCCCCCACACTTTAAGGGATGAAACAGTCATAAAAAGAAACTAGGAAACACATCCAGGTTACTACGGAGATCCAATCGGCAAAGATCACAAATAGACTCGCCACCACTCCCTAGTTGGCCTACATAACTGGAGTATAGCATAACAAACCCCAGAGACTCATCCAGCTCAACATTCTCTAACAACTCTCTATATGTACTCAAAAACTCATGCACATCCCCGCATGTTCCACCTTAAAATGGAGGTGGATCCATATTTCTGAACTTCTCGTAACAGTGTTGCTCATCCTCTGTCAACACAATTAAAGGGGCATCCTTAACCTAAAATCCTGGCGCAGGATCAACCTCAATCGTAGGACCCGCAGGTGGCTTCCCCATCGGACCTTAACTAAATGGAGAGTGTCCCTTATTTAGGGTCTGAGTCCCCACTCTAGTCTAAGATCCCTCTGATGTGCCTGCCCGCCCCCACCCTAACTGAAACTCTCAAGTACCTCCAACACCCTCAACAAAGTGTCCTAAAACAATGGTGCAGCAGCGTCCTTTGGAGGAACCTGGTCCTTTCTAACATCATTCTCTAGCTTGGGAGAGACAACTCTGCCATGATCTCTCACTAGCGCCATTCCAAAGGGCTGATCTCTTCCCCTAGCTCGGGCTCTACCCCTACCCCTAGTTGGGTCTCAACAACTGGCTCGGGGGCTGCCTCCCCTCCTCTACCACCAACAGTAGATCTCATCCTTGCCATTTGGCAAAAAAACATGCGACAACTCAGTACTACAGAAACAATGTTTCTATACCAATCCTCGAGACTCTTCTAGACTTGTCTTGTACACACATGAGACCTATGAACCTAGGCTCTAATACTATTTGTCACGATCCAGATCCAAAACCAACTGTGATGGAACATGTCTTATCCCACCAAGACAAATCAATCTAAAACACAGCAGAAGAAGTAAATGCATAAATAAATAGAATAAATGACTACTTTGTCAAGAACATACAAATAAATATAACATGACTCAATATCATATCATCATCCACAAATTACAAGGAGCAAGATGAAGTGCAATGCAATGTAGTGCAATGTCATTAAGAGTAATGTATGTCTTTCCTAATGATATACGCCTGTTGTACTTCAGCAAGGGACCCATAAGAAACATATCAGTCCATGCACTTACAACAGAACGTGTATACCAACCCCTCATTACAAAATCTACCGTAGAACGTCTGGCCCAACCCTTTATTATAGAATTGGCCACGGAGTGTGTGGCCCCTCCCCTATTTCTCATCATTTCAACAAGGCATTATCATAGCAGTAATATAGCATCAATGCAATTATAAAAATGTGCAAATGCTCGATGAGATGAGAAAATCCTCACAGCAACAATCCAACACAGATAATCTTGGCACAATATCAAGAATGAGTCAATGCAACATATTCTTTTTTTACCCCACATTGTCATCGATAGAACTTATTCATCATTTATCAAAGAACAGAGCATACGAAACCCTTCACCAATACCCATTACTCACAATCAAACAATGGTATATAAGGTTCAATACAATTAATGAAGGGTCAAGAGGTCCACTTGCCTCCAGAAAAGCGTTCAATCAACTCAATACTTGATTCTTCCCTCTCAGATGGGTCTCCAAATCAATATAATTTACACAGATATGGCATTATAATAAGAATTCAAGACCAAAGCTTCGACATAATTTGCATAGCCGTTCTTCTAACTCCTAGTCTTTTTTAACAAAATGGTTGTTGGGCCTTGATCCCAAATGAAAGTCTCTAATAGCCCATAGGCCCTTACGGAGTCAACTTGATTCACAACACACTATTAATTATATTTACTTTCTGTCAGTTTTTCAAGATAGATATGCATATATACACATAATTATTTTCGAAGTTGACAGGTGCACGTGGTCCGCCTCTGAACTAAGAGGCATGTTGTCTTATAACTGACCTGATATTTCAGAAGAGAGTTTTCATGATCGTTTAGAGTTTTGACTTAGCACCTCTTTCTTTTAATACACCTGCTTATTCTTGTGAGTTTCCGTATTCTTGTGAGTTTCCGTAGTGAAACTTTCTAAATTATATGCGCTTTTTCTTATCAACTTTATGATCCTTGTTATTAGTTTTCAAAGCAATATATTTATTCTTAGAGGCAATGATATGATGATTATTAATTAGTATTAATGTTTTTTTATGATGCTTATTGACCACCATATTGCACTAACTTTTTATGCTTTCCTGTTATTTTAGCATGTACTATACAAAAATAAAATTGGGATCTCCTCCGGGAGAATACAATATGCTGATTGATACTGGAAGTGATATATCAAGGATATCGTGTAGCTCCTGCAGCAACTGTCCCCGAACAAGTGGACTCGGGGTAACACTTCTTGTCCTTCAAACTCTTGATACTTTTTTTAGAAGTCACCATCTAAATTATATTTATGATGAATTAAGATACCTGATTATTAATTAAAGTAATGCTAAAATTAACTTCAAATAATTGGCTACTTAACTTATAGGATTCTAGGTAATTTAGGATTTAGATTATCCTAAAGAAAAGGAGCTAAGCATCCCATGAGATCTGTTAAAATGGTTAACTAGTCATATTTAGATCAATTAAACTTGTTATTAATTATAAAAAAGTAATATTTAACATTTGAGAAAATAATTCATATCTTGATGGCGTGGGTCCAAATTCTAGACTCAAAGTCCAAGATTTATTTCGAACGAATCTGATTGAAGTACTCAATTTTATAAGGAAGTTACTCAAATCTTGCAAGTTTTTAGTATTCTAAAGAAAATAAACTAAAACAAGTAAACAAACAATCACACATAAGAAAATAAAACGATCAATTAACCATAACGTTAGCAAAAAAATATACAGGTCACTCTTTCTTCTGCCATCTTTTTTACTGTTTCACTCAGATGTATTATTTGGGGGGGGGGGGATAGCGAGTGATGCA
Source organism: Solanum sitiens (assembly GCA_016801875.1). NCBI lineage: Eukaryota > Viridiplantae > Streptophyta > Magnoliopsida > Solanales > Solanaceae > Solanum > Solanum sitiens. The sequence goes on along the minus strand of JABWTJ010000819.1, from coordinate 144,760 downwards.
TGTTTGAGGTCCAGTAGTTATATCGAATCACAAGGCGAAACTTCTTGTGCCAACGGGAGTCTTTCGTGGAGACTCTATTTTGTTGTCAAAATGTACATATTAGGAAATAAAAATACGAAGATAACATCTAAACTATGATTTGTGTTCCTAATTATAAGCATGCTCAGATATTTTAGAAAAGTCTTATTCATGCAGCCCCTTGCACTACTGATTCATTCTAAACTTTTCCAAATCATTTAGTCAAGATCTTTTAGTAAAGAACAAAAATCTACACACAATATTATTAAAGTATTAGATTCAAGTGATGTGTGAATTGGGACATGAGAACTGGAAAACTAAGTGAAGGAAAAATGGAAGTCATTTTCCCTTCATTGGTAGAAAATAATGAAAAGTTTAGTCCTTATATTACGAGACAATTCATTTAGCTCTTAAACGGTTATGTAGAGCGTGCCCCCTCATACCATCGTCGTTGTCACTCGGTTGGCTCGTCTTCGACTTAGGCAAATTCATTTATCAATCTCATTTGGAATCGGATATTTTCTTTCTTTTCATCTTAACAGTATTTCTGATTTACTATTTTGAATACATGAGATAACAACAAGTTGACTAAGATATATATATATATATATATATATATATATATATATATATATATATATATATATATATATATATATATATATATATAAAATACCTTTCTTTTATAGCTCCTAATCAAACTCAAAGTCACGAAGACTCAAAATTTGTTTTTAAAAAAAGTATGCTGAAGAAGTTCAGAAAATTCAATAGAGAAAATGAGTGCAAACATCACTATTTAAGCTAAAATTTAGTGTGAAAGCACGTTTTAAGAACAGGATTGGTGTCTATTGGATGGAAGTGTTTGTTCGGAAGCGAAGGAACAGTTTCTTTCCGAAATTTTGTTCGTAACAATTTTGCGAATTCAAAATAATTTTGCATGGATATAAATTAATTAGTAAAAATGAAAAATGAAGTTCGTCCAGAAGATTTATTAATCAATCATTTGCCGAAGTCGAAGTAGAGCGACGACGACAAGTCGATGACATCACAAGGGGACGGTCTCTTCTCAACTCTTCAAGAGGTAGAAGCAGTATTTCTACATGTAAACACAATAGTTCTTTTCTTCATTACCAACAAGGGAGAAATGAACTTTATTCAAATTTCATTTTTCCTCTATTTCTCAATTCACATTACACCTTATCTTTAAAGCTTAATCTCTAAGAAATCAAAACTCAGCAATCCCCCAAAAGGATGGGAAATGTATGTATTATAAAGATGTATGCATGAAAATGTTTTATGCCACAAGTAAAAGGATTTAATTTATGAAAATGTATGCATGAAAAAGTTGCATGTCACAAGTAATGATTAATTGCATCTGAATAAGTAAGTTTTTCTTGTGAAAATATTTCAGATATACTTAGTGAATTAGTAAATTACATATCTTTTAACTATCGTGAATTAGTTTATACCTAGACCACATAATTCACACAACTAATCCCTTAACCATCTTTGGCTATCACTATTTTATTCGTTTAACCATAAAATATGTCTGATTCATAAGTGTCACGACCCGATTTATTGAGTCATGATGATACCTACTATAATCCACGTGTAGGTAAGCTAACTAGTAATCCAGAATAACAAGTAGTGGATATAAGGGTAGAAATAAGGCAGAACAATAATTTAATAACAGAAATAGAACAAAACAGCGGATGCAAGCAATACAATGTTCAACCAAAAAATTAACTTAACACTCAAAAAATACCAAACTGCCCTCGAAACCTCAAAAGTTCAACCAAGACCTCTTCAAGGCCTAAAATAATCCTCTAAATCCAATGCTCTTCTCAGAAATCTGATTCGAGCATTCGAACTCCGAATGTTGACCAAAGTCAACACAAGGTCTAAATTCACTTAGATTTCCAACTCAAGACATCGAATCCACGAAACAACTCCAAATTTAGAAATGACAACACTTCCCGACAAAATTCCACATTCCACGGTTGATGAAACTAAAGGAATTCCATTCTGAGACTCGAAACTCTAGTTGGTACGAATAACCAATTTAACAACTATAAACCTATCAAAACTCAAAACTTTCGAAAATCACGACTTTTCAATGAAATTTCAGAACCAACTTCGCAAACTGATCAAACATGAGTAGGGGCAATTATCGAGAGGGGTCAAATGATAATTTTATGAAAACATCGAAAAATCATATTCCGGCTCATTATAAAGGAGCCACAAATGAGAGAGTTGAAATAAGAAGAATTGTAGCAGTGTAAGTGAAGTGATTGTGGATATTGCTTTTCACCAAAAGGTGAAACTAATACGGGAAAGACAAGGGGAAATTGAGAGAAAAATGATACTTCCTCCGTCCAAATTAATGTAGCATCTTTCGAATTTTGAGATTTAAAAATATCACAAGTTTTTTATTTATTTTTAAAATATTTGAATTGTCAATTATTGTGACTTATATTGATTTTTACACCGTTTCCAAAAATGTATATTTTATTTTTTAAAACTTAAAAAATTCATGCCAAATTTCATAGTGAAAACTTAAATAGTTTGATTCTCACGAAGGAAAAAGTTTCATGTAAATTAGGAGAGAGAAAGAGTATTTGTTATGGTCCCCTGTTATGGATCTCGTTATGGGACGCTGGAATATGAAATCTGAAGTTTTCTTCCTACGACCTATGGTGCTGGTTCGTTAAGAGAGAATCTGCGATCTCTTGAGTTTGAAGTACTCAAAAACTTGACTAATTTTCTGCTTATCATTTCACTGAATTCAAATACATTAAATACAACACTGAAACAGGGAAAATAAATGTCTACTGACTACTAAAATTGCCTACTACAACTGAATGAGAAAGTGGAGTAATAACCTTCTTTTCGCAACAACTGATACTTAGAAATAGGGAAAATAAATAACTAAAAAGCTGTAATAATCTACTACAAACACTGCTGGACAGAAATAAAAAATAAATAACTTATAAGCTGATGAATTCTACTTTCAAATTTCCTTAATTATTCCATGTGTAGACTATTGGTAGACTAAAAGGGTGTTAACATTACTCCCCTCTTCAGATCGCGCTTGTCCTCAACCGCTAAGTGTGGGAAGTATTAGTACTTCCCCCTTTTCCAACAAATTCTTCCTCATCGTATATAGAGTCGATCCAAAATAATTTCTTGCACTGATGACCTCTAGTGAATGGTTCATCGCAGTTGAAACAGAGTCCCTTAAGTCGCCTTTCCTCCATTTCAGATCTGGTCAGTTTTTTCACAAATCTGACATGTTGAGGTGAGAAATCTGCTGTCTCTGATTTGCAAGCATCTAACACTTGCGAACAAATGGGTTGTTCCTTGCGTTAATAAAGTCTGGATAAACTCATCGTTGTAGCCAAATCTGGAGGATTATGCAACTCAACCTCAATTGCTATATAATCAGTAAGACCGCTAATATAAAGTTTAATTTTTTGTGACTGCCTAAGTGTACCAGCCCTCGAAATTAATTGCTCAAATGATTCTTGGAAATCTGCCACAGACCCGATCTGGCGTAACTTAGCCAATTCTCCCAATTTCTGACTTCTGATTGGTGGCCCAAAACGAAGGTTACAATGACGTTTGAAGTCATCCCAAGACAGTTTAGGCAGATCTGTCTCCAATTGAAGAAACCAAAGTTGTGCATTGCCCTCCAAATGAAAAGAAGCAAGTCCAACCTTTTCTTCTTCCAGAGTTTGTTGGTGTCGAAAGAAGTGTTCACACCTGTTCAACCATCCCAAAGGGTCATCTTGGCCACTAAATCGTGGGAAATCCAGTTTTGTATGTCGAGGAATGATGAAACTTCCACCTGTTTCTGAGCCCGACCCTCCTGCCACTCTGTTTTTACCCTTCCAACTACGATTCTGACTGATATGTTCAGTTGAATCAGAGTCGACCTTAGAATTCTCTAAATTCTTTGCGAGTGCATCCAAATGAGCATTTATTGTTTTCTGTCTGGCCAAATTGGCTTCACGTTCTTCGTGGAACAAGTTCACCATTTGTGCTAGTTGATGTTGAATTTGGTCTCCCATGACTCCCGTCTCTGATACCAAGTTGTTATGGTCCCCTGTTATGGATCTCGTTATGGGACGCTGGAATATGAAATCTGAAGTTTTCTTCCTACGACCTATGGTGCTGGTTCGTTAAGAGAGAACCTGCGATCTCTTGAGTTTGAAGTACTCAAAAACTTGACTAATTTTCTGCTTATCATTTCACTAAATTCAAATACATTAAATACAACACTGAAACAGGGAAAATAAATGTCTACTAAAACTGCCTACTACAACTGAATGAGAAAGTGGAGTAATAACCTCCTTACTGCAACAACTGCTACTTAGAAATAGGGAAAATAAATTACTAAAAAGCTGTAATAATCTACTACAAACACTGCTGGACAGAAATAAAAAATAAATAACTTATAAGCTGATGAATTCTACTTTCAAATTTCCTTAATTATTCCATGTGTAGACTATTGGTAGACTAAAAGGGTGTTAACAGTATTGTTTTGAAATTTGATCAGAATCATGTGAGAGAGATATGTTGAATTAAAAGTTTATTTTGAAAACACCCTTGAACTTTGTGTAAATTATTAGTTTCATCTCTTTACTATTGACAGCTTTAAAATCACCACTTTATTTTACTAACTAATCTTAGATATACCCTCGATATACAACATGTCACGCCACGAGCCTACACCTTGGGCGTGATCGACAATTAGAACTATTGTTGGTCCCAAGCGAACCATTAGCCTAACTGATTACTAAGCAAAAAACTATACATACATGTGGAATCCTTATAAGATGGACATTCAAAATCATTTAAAGACATTTCATGCAAAAATCTAAAATAAATCTGTATATAAATAATAATAAAATGTTTAAATCATATGAATACTCAAGACGGAACTGGCTCACTAATTTTATCTATCTATGAAGTCTCTACTAACTGAAGATAGGCGTCGTTAGAAAACTCAAAACTACCTGACTATTCAACGGAAAATGATTATAAAATCAAATAAACTGATCTAACTAAATTGGAGCCCTCCGAAAGTGAGGTGGTCTCATCGACTGTTGATGGAAAGAGATCTTACCAAACATATGCTGTCGAGAGTACATACAAACTACATCATAAAATTATGTAGCATCAAATGGCGTCAGTATATTGAATGTACAATATGTAATATTGTAATAAAGCTGAATGAAGCAAATAACTGATGTAAATAAACAAACTGGAACGAAACTGAAAGTAACCTGACAGAAAGTGGAGCGTTCATGAAGTAAAATCATTTAAGTTTTATAATCTAAGATGCAACAATTGATAATACTGAACTAAAATATATAAATAGATATACTTTACTTTATTAGGGAGTTTCTTTAGCCGACAAATTGAAAGTAACCTAACATAAAGTGAGCCTCGTAATGATACGTCTTACCTACATTTCCAGAGCCATTCTAAACCTTGTCAGAGTATAGAACAAAAAATTAACTTATGGATCCATCTAATAGGACTTCTTAGAGGCAGTATGGAGTTACCCGAATGACAGTACGATCCTGTCCTTTGTTAGCTACGTAGTTTATGGAGTTTGAGTTATCTTAACTGTTACCCTAAATTGAGGCTCAATACTACTCTCAAAATTTAACTTTATATGCTCATTTATAAAAAGTATTCTCTAGGGTGAGTTAATACTTAAAAAACCCTCTTCGAGGGGCAATTGGACTTCACTTTATTAGACTGACATGCTTCTTAAAAACTTTTCTGCTTTCTTGATGAAAAAATATACTTTCAAAACTCTTTTAAAATAATGCACTTGAAGTTAAAAATATATCTTATTGAAACTCTTCTAAAATCAAGCACTTTAAATTAAAAATAATAATAATTTCTTGAAATACTTTTTGAAAATAAAGCACTTGAAGTAAAATATACTTTCTCTAAACTCTTCTTAAATCATGCACTTTAAATTAAAGATAATAACACTTTCTTGAAATACTTCTTTAAAATTTTGAACATACTTTATTCTTGAAAATAATGAATATGAAATACCACGACAAGATTTTTAAATAACTTTGATTAGAAAGGGTCCATGTGGTAGTATAAGAATGAACCAACAATCAAGAATCATCAACAAATATGAAGTACAATAATTGTGATAAAAAAATCCAGAATCAAAGATAAAAAATAGAGATAATTCAAAAATCATGATTCTTGGGGTTGGGTTGGGGGGGTTGTGGGTTAAACCTTAACTTTGATCATACTAACTAAAATTGTAGATGTAGGGTGTGAGCAAGAACTAAGTTCCTCACTATGATAGCTCTACACACCTTAAAATCACGCTGAATCTTGCGGAAGAACCCTAACTTGAAGACTAACGTCAAGAAAATTTTACTTGAAATTCTTGAATAAATTTCTTTAAAATCCTATAACCAAGAATTAAGATTTCTATTTATGATTCATTTATGTATGTAGGATTTAAATTGGGAAGAATGAAATCATTGGAGATGGACTTACCTTGAAATAGAATCTTGAAAACAATTTGAAAGAATCTTGTTTGAAAGTTCTATGCTTTGATTTTCCTTAGGATTTTGTCTTTTAAGTTTGAGAAAGAGGAGTAGGAAGAATAAAAAGATGAAAATCTGATTTTTAAGGCCATTTAAGAGTTAGGAAGTTCGTTTAGGATATTCCTAGAGGTAAAACGACAAAAATGACTATTATTAATATCTTCCCATCGGCCTAAACGTCACTACACTCCATCAGGTTTGTAAATTGATGATAACTCTTTACTTCGAATTCTGTTTGATGCAAATTTGGTGGATTTGGAAAGAAGACTCAAATATATTTAGTTTGATAAGTTATGGGCCACCTAACTCTTAGTATTCTAAGAGATATGATCACTTGAAGTTGACCTTTGTAAAATCTTACATCGAAACTCAATTGGTATGGAAACTTAGAACTCAACTTTGTCTTAGTGGATTCTTATGACCTTAAAATATCTCTAAATCAATTAAAATACTAAAGAATTGACCTTAACACCTATGCACAATTAATAATCACTCGGTATGACCTTATACACATATGAAAAACAATTTGATCTTAGTTTACAAATTTCAGGGTATTACAATATATCCCACTTGAAATCATTCATCCTCGAATGATGGTGCAAAAAGAGAAATGAGCTACTTCTACTATCTTTGTGACTTATGAACTTCCCATTAACAAAGATAGAAGTGGTTTGTATTGAGAGGTGGAATCTCAACTAGAGTACGCTTCTCATGAACGTTCACGTAAGATTTCCAGATTACGGGTCATGACATGAAGTTTCTAGAAATCACAATAGAAATAAGGCTTCACATCAAACGTTCTCATCAAAATTTCTCATAACCTTCTTGAGAAAGAAATACGGGCACGATTTGTGTCTCATATTCGAACATAAAGAACTCACAAATCTTAAGAGTCTGAGCCATCTGGCCGGGGTCCATTAAACATGAATGATATAGATTAAGACATTGTTCATACTCTACCTCAAACTATTTGACATGAAATAGGGATGTCTTGGGCATGGAAAAAGAATGGAACTACTATGCCTTAAGTGATATGACTAATAGCTTTTAAGCTTAGCAAAACTTCTCACTGCGCTCCTCCTTGTGAACACTACACTTCATAAGCTACTACCTATAGCTCCTCCAATGGTACATATGTCTGCTCCAATGAAGGTCTGAAGGTCAGAGTCTAACTGCATGCTCTTAATGTGTTCAAGCCTAACTTGGAGTCACAGGGTGCACCACATAAGGTGATCATATTAATCTAAACCATTGGATTCACGATCTATAGCTCTGTAGGGATTTTCATCTCAAGAATACGACTTTTTCTTACAAATTCACTCAACAAACCTAGAGTTCTAATTAAGTCATTTACATGTATATCAGCACCCTATTCAAGCCTAGTATTATAAACACTCCATGAACTTCTAAGTAACCAATTCTTCTAAGAAATATCCATCTTCCTATCATCTCAACCAACTAGAAATTCATGTTACTAATGAGGGAACACACAAAATATTTTGATCTAGCTACTACATATAACCAATCATCATTTCAATCTTTTTCACACGTGGAATAAACATACTGTGATCTTCACCATAAAGAGCGTCTACCCTCTCATCTAAACCAACATTCAACTTCTATCAACAACTCTATCAAAACTGAAGTAGGACTACTGGAAGGTCTTTGAGAGAAAAGATCATAAGCACGAATCATTCAAGAAGTTTGATCTAAGAATATGCATTGCGTAGCATTAATTCACTAGAAATTGAAGGTATATCATTAGTTCATGGGACTAAGCATATTCAGAAACATGAGTGCATACATTATGAGTTGTATATCGTAATACTGACATTCACCACTTCATAGAGTAAGATTGAGGTCGTTCATGAGTTGAATCCGGGCCTCTTATTCTAGGAAATGAGCATAGATGTTAATCTTTCTAAAGTAAAATAAATGAGAATGGAATCAATGGATCAAGGGAATAACGTTGATATGCGAGATATGAGAAGAGTTTCATAACAATTAAAATCTGAGGAATACTCTAAGAGTATGAATGAACTGCTACTCTTTCTAAATACATCACCTATCATCTCTCCCTGAGGTCTAAAGCAGACATTCTATGTTTGTTGACTTATTTCATATAATTTTCTAAACTAGCCTATATTGATTTTACTCAAGGATACAGACAAATAACACAGCAAATTATGAGCTTAGAGCTTCACACGACTATATACTATACTATCTTGGGTGCACATCTCTCACCCTAAGGCTTAGAGTCCTCATATTCCTAAATATCTTTCCATCACTTACTACCTCACAAAGGGAGCACATATACTTTCTAGTTGCCTCGCCACTCTTATTACAAGTCTATTAACGTAAAATCCTTCACACATTTAACTTTCATCCACCACCTAGACCTGATCTATACTACCAAGATAGCATACTTCAAGTCACCTAATCAATAACTCTCTATGTGCTAGTAACATGAAATCTACACAAATTGATTACACTTTAGTCAACACATGAGGGCATATCAGTCTTCTATTAACTTACTGGAACATGACTGCAACTACATGCTTTATTCCATCACTATCACCATTCTTTAAGATCATTAGATTTCCAACTCAAAACTTATAATTTGGGGCAATTCTACTACTAATGGCTCATAAAGATCACACTATCTTTTGAGTGACAACACTACCCAAGCGCTCTAGAACATACTTTGCCGTTAAAGGTATCATCTATATAAAGGTTCAAGAAGGGGTTTGATAGTATATCATATTATTTGCTAAACACACAATTTAGGTGAACACGAATAAGAGTGCATCTTTTTGAATCTATTGGAGTAAAGTTCACTAATGGTATCTTCTCGAGCAGTTGTGCAGTCTCTTAACATTCTATTAGCTCCATCTGAGGGGCCATATTGGCAGGAATAAGAACTTTACTATTCTAGGTACCTCGAAGATGAGGCATAGTCGGAGAAGTTAGAATAATGCACGAATCTTCACAAGTTTCTTAAGAGACAACTCTATTGCACGATCTAGATTATGAAAGGAAGGAAAATATATATATATATATATATATATATATATATATATATATATATATATATATATATATATATATATATATATATATATGTTCATTTGTACATGTATAAAATGACATATTATAATGAATGATTGGATAAACTGTAAAAACATATACAAATTGAAAAAAAGTTGGTTGAAACACGTTTGAGCGTGTACCTGGAATTGAGTTAAGAGGGAGAATGAGAGAATTCAAAATTCAATTTTGATATGGATGAGAGATTTTAGGAGAAAAATTAGTTGAGTAAAAGAGAGGAGATAAATTATGTTTTATATAAAAGGTATACAAATCACATTCCTGATATGAGTTTGTTTGGTGGGTTCCGAAATTAAGAGCAAATTTCATTAAAATATAGCTGCAACTCATAATTATGTGAAACTATAGCTTTATTAAATAATGCAGTCTTAATGTTTGCTAATTTGCATAATTATTCCTTCAATATTTGGGGTCATTTTGGCCAACAATAGGTTTCATTTGGTTGAAACTAACTGAGCTGTAAGTGTTGGACCTTTTTCTTTTCTCTCTTGTGATAATTGGCTTCTTATTTGACTAGAATATTGTTTAGTCAGATTATATAATAAAAATAATAATAATAATAATAAAAAACAAAAAAGAAGAAAAAGTCCATATTGTACTACCAATAGGAAAATAACAAATCATCTGTTATTAGAAAATCAAATAGTCAAAATTGAGTGTCACCAATTATGACATAGAAACTTGTTCTTTTAGTGTTTTCTTGAACATAATTATATTGTTGTAGGTTTAGATGAACTTCTAACACAATTATATTATTACAGGTTGAGATGAACTTTTATGACGCGGACAATTCATCAACTTCGTCTGTCATCTCATGTTTAGCATCCGTATGCACTTCAGATGAGTGCAGCGAAACAAATCAATGTGCTTATTCCTTGCATTACGCAGATAATAGTGGCACATCAGGCTATTTTGTATCAGATTTGTTTTACTTTGACAAAATTATGAGGACCTCGTTGATTTCCAAGTCTTCAACATCCATTATTTTCGGGTGAGTATTCTTTTATATGATTATTCACATATTCTAGAGTATTATAATTCGGAAAGAAAGTATACAATCAAACTCCAATAAGAATACAAGAATACAATTGTTATCCTTTAAGAAGAGGGAAGACGAGTCTATCAACATTCAATCTCTCCAAAAAAAAATTAGACTAAGTTGGTTTTTAGTGTTTGGCAATTTTCAAAGTGACTTATTTTAAGTTAAAAAAACTTATTTTAAGCCCAAAGTTAAAAGCTGGAGAAGGGGTGATTTTTTTTTTTTTTTAGCTTAATAGCTCTTTTAAGTTGACCAAATATTTTGCCTTTTTGCCCTTAATTCTTTTATTATTATTATTATTATTATTATTATTATTATTATTATTAATTATTATTATTATTATTAGTATTGTTAATATTTTATTATTTTATTATTATTATTATTATTATTTATTTTATTACTCTTTTTATTATTATTATATATTATTATTATTATATATTATTATTATTATTATTAATATTTTATTATATATTATTATTATTATTATAATATATTATTATTATTATTATTAATATTTTATTATTTTTATTATTATTATTATTTATTTTATTATTCTTTATTATTATTATTATTATTATATATTATATATTATTATTATTATATTATTGTTATTATTATTTTCATATTATTTTAATATTATTATTATTACTATTTATTATTACTATTATATATTATTATTATTATTATTATTATTATTATTTTATATATTATTATTATTATTATTTATTTTATTATTTATTATTATTATTATTATTATTATTTTCATATTGTTATATTATTATTATTTATTATTATTATTTATATTTAATTATTTTTATTATTAATATTATTATGTTATTATTATTTTTAATTATTATTATTATTTTATTATTATTATTTGTTATTATTATTATTATATATTATTATTATTATTTATTTTATTATTCTTTATTATTATTATTATTATATATTATATATTATATATTATTATTATTATTATTGTTTTCATATTATTATTATTATTATTATTATTATTTATTATTATTATTATTATTATTATATATTATTATTATTATTAAATTAATCAACTTTGATCATGTTAACAACTTTTAAGGGTATTTCAGACATTTTGATTAAAAAAGTGTTTACCAACACTTATTTGCCAAACACATCAACAACTTTTTTTTTAACTTCAGCACTTTTATCCAAATACATAACTACTTATTTTAAAAATAAGTTTCAGCACTTTCAAAAGTACTTTTTAAAAGCTATTTTTTTTAAGCCCATCCAAACGGGCTCTAATTATACAAACTGGCTAACAAATAAATTTGATCAAATAGAAAAGTGTGTATTATATGAAAATTTTATTTGAGAATTATTTCCCCAAAAAAATATATGGATTTTCATGAAACTACCTAAAATCTATAAATTTTAAATTATTTTATATGCAAAAACTGTTTATTAGGAAAATTCGTAAATATATTTTATGCCATTTTTGCAAAAATATTATATAACAAAATAGATCATTTTCATAGGTGAATTCATTGAAAATAAAATTGATCTTTTATTATTTTGCAGTGAAATTCCTAAATTAAGATATTTGCGAATTTAGCTAGAAATAGTTACCTAAGAAAATTCAGGTGAGAAATTACTTTGGATCTTAATTCTAAAAATTTAGCTACGAATTTATTGTATAGGAGTTTACCCCGAATTTTATATCAGGGTATTTATTGAGTATTTTATTATTGCGGAACAAATTGTAGATTTTTTTGTAAGGATATACTTGGGGTTTGTCCATTAGCTGATGATATTCTTACATGAAAGTAACATAAAAAAAATTGTCGCAAATTTAGTTAGGGGTATTTTCTTGAAAATATTATGAATAGAATCATTATATGTAATTGATTTATTTATCTATGGAGATGTTCAAAATATTTATCAAATTATTTGAAGTTCAATATAGTTAAAGTTTGATCCCATAAAAAAGTCACGGATATGATATCTTTTTGGGTTGAATATTACAAATCATAAAGTATGGCATTACTAGTTACATATCTAATAGCAAAATAGTTATTATTATTCCAATTATATTTAAAATAATATCATTAACAATGTACTAAATTGCTTATTACTTAATAATTAATCAAAAATGTAAGTAAAGAAAATATCATTTATATTGATTAATTCTTATATAAAACAATTACATTAATAATTTAGACCTTTAATGTGTGATTCATAATAATTTAGAGCTGAAGTTGTGTAACTATATTTGTTGAGTAAATTCTGTCAAAATAATAATTTATACCATGAGATAACCATTATCTATAGTAATAGCATAATAGGTAACCAATTTAATTTTTTAAATTATGAATATCATAATAAGAGGCTTATAACTTAAATATATCGTTAGGTGATTTAATAGTGTAAAATCAAAACAGGTGCAGTACCTCTCAATTAGGAGACCTGATCTTGACAGATAAAGCAGTTGATGGAATTCTCGGATTCGGTCAACAGAGACTATCAATAATATCTCAACTTTCTTCTCATGGAATTTCTCCGAAATCATTTTCACACTGTTTGAAAGGAGAGGGAAGCGGTGGAGGGATATTAGTGCTCGGTGAGATTTTGCATCCGAGTATGGTCTATACTCCCCTTGTTCCATCGAAGTATGTACTACAATTTTCCAAGAGCATTATTTTGTTCAACATTTTATAAATTGTTGTTTTTTTCAAAATAATTCTTCTGTCATGACATTTAGTTTGTTTCTTTTCCCAATTCTTGCAGGGGTCATTACAATGTGTATTTGCAGAGCATTTCTGTACATGGAAGAATTTTACCTATTGATCCAGAAGCTTTTGCAAACTCAGGTGATCGAGGAACTATAGTTGATTCCGGTACAAGTTTAGTTTATCTTGTCACGGAAGCTTATGAATCAGTTGTCAATGCTGTAAGTATTCTTCTCACCAATCGTTCTCAACCACACATATATTTTCTTGATGTCTTATTAATTAAGCTATCTAGTTCAGGTTTTAAATATAAATTATTTTGACATTTTACTTGATGATCATGTAATTATAATTATTATATATATAATAGTTAAGAAAATATAATAATTAAGATTCTAGATCCATAAAAGAATTTATCTTGTCATGCCCCGAGTCTAGATCCTAGGTGGGACTGACACTCGATGCCTGACTCGAGCGTATCTTTTTCTTTTGGTAACTAATCCTTATATTAATCACCAAGTTACTTCAATTACATAACCATAACCAAACAACACACCCTGTTGGTTATCTCAAAAGTAAAACAAAAACGACTAAATTAAAGTCCAAGCATACTAAGTATGACTACTAAACTAGAAAGGATCAAAAGACTAAACTATGCAAAAGGTGGCTACATCCGACAGGACTTCTAACATTACAAACATATGCAATTTCTATGGAAATTCTCTATCAATCTCTATATCTTTTTTCAAAGATTCTCAAGTTTTTCTCTATCCACACAACATGTATCACTTCAGCAAAGACTATTCTGAATAAAATAGCTTTTTGAGACTTTCCTTTAGCATGAGCTATAGTCCATTCAATATGTTGATCCCAGCTTCTCCAACTTTGTCCATTCCATTCTAGCCAAGTAAAGATTCTAGTCCAGATTTGAATCGTAAAACGGCAACTGAAAAACAAATGTTCCTTTGTTTCGTCCCTTTCACTACACAAAACACAAATAGGTTCCACTACCATACCCCATTTAAGTAAGCTGTCAGCTGTTAGCAATCTGCCATAAAGATGTAGCCACATAGTAAGCACAGCTTTCAGCCTTGCTTTGTTCTGAAACATAAGACATTTCCAAGCCATCTTCGATGTCACCCCAAGAAGCTGCAAATATATTTGCCTGATCACACTATGTCCAGGCTTGATCTCAGTGTGAACCTGCGCAAGTGTTCCCCTGGCAGCAAGAATCATTTTCACCATCCAACAAGCCTGAGTTGAAATATTCATAGTATGTAGCTCATGGCCTTTTATACAATATGCATGAATCCACCTGATTTATCCCGCTTATGAGAGAGGTCCCAACGTGTCTTGGCAATAGCATCTTTGTTCCATACTGCTAGATTAATTAGATTGAGCCGTCTAGATGCCTTAGGTAGACATATTCTAGACCATGCTATTAATGACTTTTTCATTATCTCATTTGAACCAGACCACACATAACTTCTATAATAGCCTTCAATCAACTTAAGAATCTTAGTAGGGATGATGTATAGTTGAGCCCAATATGCTTGAATACCAAACAAAACAGTTTGGACCAATTGTCTGCATAAGAGAGTTTTTTTGCAGTCCAAGATGAAATTTTGGCTATAATTTTATCAATGAGGGGCTTGCATTGCATTATAGTAACCTTCTTAGTTGATAATGGTATTCCGAGATACTTGAAAGGAAAATCACCTAGACCGATCCCTTAATGATCAAGGATATTTTCTTGCGTAACTTGAGGGGCCCCACCGAAGGATATAACATTTTTTCCCAAATTTGCTTGCAAACCAGAGACTTTGGGAAAGTCATGAAAACATCTATACAAAGCTTTAGTAGATGTTAGACCCCCCTTGCAAATAATAGAAGGTCATCAGCAAAACTCAAGTGAGTAATTCCCAGCGTATCAATAACATGATATTAGACATGAGTGTAAACATAGTTTAAAAACTTTTTAAGAGTCTGCATATATTTAAGTCATAATATTGAAAAAAAAGAACTCAGAGGTCTAACTGTCTATTTATGAAACCTCTAAATATAACTAAGTAATGTCTACCACGACAAGAACCCTGTTTATACCTTAAACACATAATCATAAAATACTAGAAAATTGAATACTAAGCCCCATGAAAATAAAGGGACCAATAGCAGAAGATATTAAACCTAGGGAGCGGCTTGATCACGTGCATGCACACCTAAGTCTGCATCTATAAAAGAATGTTGAGCCCCCAACAGAAGGGATGTAAGTACATGTGAAATAGTAATGTATGTAAAATGACATAATAAAACATAACATACATATCAAGATCAATAGAAGAAGCAACAACCATAATTATGATCGTAATATAGGAAGGTTAAGAGATGAGGTCATTTAATTAGACTGCCTTAGGGATATGTATTTCTAATATTTTAGTTCATTGTAGGAGTATAATAGCATAACCAACAAAAACCACCATGTAAGCGGTATAACCAACAAAAACCACCATGTGAGCTCATGTAATTTAATCTCGGTCCGATCAGCTAAGTCATCTCATACCTTACCGAATATGAGACATAGCCCTTACCGGACGCATAAAAGAATGAGACATCCGAACCAACTGCATGATCCTTAAACTACGTCAGCAAACGTAACTTCAGGCGTTCATCATTTAGATTTATGCCTTCTCGGTTAACCATTTATCTCCCTTATGCTCATGTGTTCATGGATTAGCTCGAAGACTCATATTCATACCTTTTGAGGATTATAGTTCATAAATTTTGTTCATGTCAGGAGGTTACAACTCATGTATCATATCTTTGCATTCATGAGAGATATCACATCATAATATTATAATCAAAAACATAAGATAGCATCATAAGATTTATATTTGAAGAATTTCTTTGTTTATCATTCAAGGGTTCGTGACAAGAATTTTCAAGAATTCATCAAGAAAATATCAAGAAACTATTCAGAAGTTATAAAAAAATTGTTAAGAAATCATTAGACTTAGTTTTCTAGATAAAAACCGTTACTTTCATGATTTCATACCTGAAATCTTGTAAAACTCAAGGGGGTAAGAATCTTCGTTGGAATAGGATTCTTTTATGGAGGATTCTTGGGGTTTTATTAAACTCATTCATGGAAGATATTCTATAAAAAAAAAGAGCCTAAATAGCGGGGATTTATTTTACATACTATGGGGGTTAGGAACCCCGCAATTTGCTGTAACAGAGGTTTCAGCAACCCCCAAAATTAGGTCTGTCATAATTAAGCTGTGGCGGTTTTTTACTAACCCCTGTAACAAGTAGCGGAGGTTATTTTGCGGCGGTTTGAACCCCCACAAATTGATTCTTAGAACAATGCTCTAAAGCTAATTAAGCCAATAATAGTTCAAAACCATAAATTATGGCCACAAATCTTAGCAAAAACGCAAGCCCTTCTGAAGCAGCTAAATAGAAACGGTACCCCAATCTTAGCCCCAAGTGCTCCATGTCTGCAATTATACAATCTGACTCGTCATTCGCTTATGTTGACGTAAGGTATAGTTGAAATTGCTCATCATTCATCACAAAAGTGGTCAAGTACTCTGGCTACAATTCTGTCCAGCTGGTCACTGTTTCAGCATTCATATTCTTCCATTGATAACCATCCTTTATAATCTGCAATTATGTTTACATTGCTTTATCTCATTAGTATTGGCGTGCTTCTCCATGTTGTTACTAGAGATAGACTAGAAATAAAATGTTTCAACGGACAAAGACCAAAGTTATTCCTATATCAACTTTGGATTCATGTTAGAGCCTTTTTTGTTGTGCATGTTGGATTTGAAGTTCCGTAGAACCAATCAAAAGTTTGCAAAGCCTGTGGGCTTTCAAAATTCTCCTGTGTTTTTTCCTTGATGGAAAATCTGTCGACTACTCCAGTATGTGGCAATTACTGATAAAATCATTGGAGCTTTACGTGGTCTACAAGCCACCAGCTCTACCTGATAACAAGGGTTGCCCTATATATATTAAGATGTTTCAAACTCAACAATTAGATTACCACAAAGAACACTGTCCCGCCCAGCTCAAACCATTGTTGTTTTTTCTCCCCTTTCTCATAGAGCACATAAGAATGTTGGGATCAGGAGGAGCACGAATTCCCCTCTTCAGTTAAAACCTCATAACTGAGACAAATCCAAGATTTAAACTTAATGGCTTTAACCTTAAGTTCTTAGAACTAAGCTTATCATACTCTCAAAGTTATGAATTGGAGTTTAATATATGTTCAACTTAGTGGTTTTGCATAAATATATCTATGAACAGTGTCAATCGCACCGAGGGTACTATCAGAGATTTCATGACAAGAGATGCTTGCAGCATGTAAAAAAGATCTACAGAGTTAACTTACTCGGGATATGCGGTGGGGACCCAATGCTTCCATAGTCATACTCTGTCATCTTGCAGGTAATCACAGCTACTTCCACAACCTGGAAGATCATATAAAAAAACGTTGAGCACTAACATTAACTCGATGTACAACCACCACAAGTTAAAGAGAATATCGTCCTCAATGTAACATCCCAAGCCTTAATTTGAGAACAAGTGCCTATCTCAAATGAGAAAATTGTATCATCTTCACGGGTAGTATCTAATATAATTATTCTCCAAAATTTCTAGAAACAATTCAAAGTTTAAAAAAAACTGGGGAAAGAGAACACACAAGTTTGGTGACTCATCTTCGAGGTCTAAATTAGGGACGATTGAGAGAAAGAGAGATCTAGTAGATCTATGGATGCAGATGCGTGAAGATGTAGGTACAAATCTCAAAATAAAAAATTACAAAAAGTTAGCAATAAACATTTGTGTTAAGGATGAAGAAATAATCAAACTTTTATGGCCAAATCATACCTTGGATGAAGGATAATCCGTGTAGAGATCAATCAGTTTCTTGAGAGCTAGCTAGGATAAATTTTTTAACTTGGGAGGTGAACCCCCGACTTAGGGCTGTTATTAAATGTTTTTGACGTGTGCTATGCATCAAAACAGTAACCACTACCTTCAGTGCTCTATCGGGCAATAAGGCAATGTCCAGTAATTTGATAGACTATTTTCCTCCTAACTTTTCAAATTCTAGGAGATATGCTTGTTTCTCGTATAGATCAAACAAAGTTGATTTCAACTATTCTTCTAATTATGTATTAACATGTACATGTACAAAGAAGGCAAACTAATTCACCATTTTTCTTAACTTGAACATTTAATGTGCAGATAACTGTAGTTGTTTCACCTTCAGCTAAGCCAATCACATCAGCAATGTACCCATGCTATCTCATTTCCTCAAGGTGAATTACTTTGTTTCTATCAGTGAATATTTAATAAAAGTTATTAATTGAATACCTAATTGGTCTCTTTAATGACTTGAGCAGTTTCTCAGAGAACATAGCCGAGGTGTTTCCTACAATTTCTCTAAACTTCGCTGGTGATGCATCCATGAATTTAACACCAACAGACTATCTCGAGGATATGGGTTTTGTTGTAAGTATTTGATTCGATCTTCATTTGTAATTTAAAATCTTCAACAATAAAATTCATATGTTATATTATATGTGTATAACAGGATGGTGCTACTAAGTGGTGCATTCACTTTATAAGAAGGGATTTAAGCCTAACAACTCTAGGAGGTTAGTTTCTGAATAATAGTTACTTTTCATATACTTTTACTGTTAATATTACATTTTAATATCCTGATCGTAAAATACTGAAAATAAGGCCTTGTGTAATTTACCATATGTATCTTTCTTTGTTCCCTAGTTGCATCATAATTTAATTGTTATGAAATTCTCTCTCTTGTTATGCAGATGTTGCGCTTAAAGATAGGATCATTGTATATGATTTGGGTCGACAAAGAATTGGTTGGGCAAATTATAATTGTAAGTAGCATTTTCATGATTTGACTTGTGATATTGTTAAATAGATTTGATGTTATTGATGACTTACAAAATGTTTTTATTTCATGTAGGTTCATTACCTGTGAGCGTATCTATAACCTCTGGCACATATGATGTTACTCAGGCTAGCACCATCTATCATATGCTAGAGATAATTTTATTCATCCTCTACCTATTTTGGAGCCAATGATTAATTTCATGTTTGTGTAGCTTTCCTTTAAATTTCTCTTGTATTGTTGACTCCATCATATAACCAAAAATAATAATACTACTATTAAATAATAGGAGGAACATGTAAGAGGGAAAATAATGTAAAAAGAAAAGTTCACCTTGATATGGGCTTATGTATTTTGAACTTGCATAAAATTTTTCATAAAGCTTAGTAAATATCTATTCGAAAACCGATTTAACTTTTTAATTTTAGGAAAATTTAGAAATCAATTCTGGAAAGATATTAAAAACATTTTACTTGAAAATCAAAATATGGATAAGAGATAAAGTTAAATTCTTAATAAGGTTGAGACACTTATTAAAATCCACAAAACACGGTTTCAATGGATTTTAGAACATTTTTGGTTAATTGCATAAAATTCTTATTTTTACATAATCTTATTATCTTATGAACAAAACTTTTGTCGCTTATCCGCGAATTTCATTTCAATATAAGTTGACTTGAATACTTAAGTTAATTCAACCACCACAATAGTTCCAAGTGTCTTAGCGTCTAATTGTTTTTTCTTGTTTTAATTGGAAACCTATGCATCTTAGTAATCTTCTGAAAAGGTGGCTGAGGTAATAATAAGTAACCATAATGTTCTTTGCTGGTTAATGATAATTTAAAATTCTTAACAACGAAATAATCTCACGTTGTGGCGAATGAAGAAAAATATTAATATTCAGTAAAATAAATTCATATATACCCCTTTTGTTGTACTTTCAGTTCATAACGAGAGGTATGTGAAAAGCTCAAAATCAAATTATTCATTTATAACTTCGAGTTTAATTATTTCCAGAAGAAATAACGGGTTAAGGAAGCTTCATAGGGACACATTTTTCAGCTTTGTTGATCGTAAAGATCTAAGATTTTATAACTGTTCTATTGACATTATTTGACTTTTAGCCTTGTCCTACTTTGTTGGCTACCTCCAAATGATATAAAGTCTACCGGTGACACTCAACTCAATTATTAGTGGATTAGAAAAACATGTTATGATTAAATTTTGACCAATTATGATTACTTGTTATTTTTTTAATATTTTGTCGTTTAACTTCTAGAAGGTTGTTTTGGCCCCAATAAACACATACACTAGCATAGATATTTATTATTATATTGTGCCTACCCATCTATATCTATTGGTCGCCCCGCCCCAACCATTTACAGGAATATAGAGAATCTATACTCGAGCATTTCACTAGGCCTTGACAAGATAGGTGAGAAATCACTCAAGGCTGGGTAGATCGTGCCTATGATCATGGTAGACCAAGTCTACGTGCAGAGTAGTCCGTGCCTATAGGTTAAGTAGGTTGTACCTACGGGGTAGCACATGTGTATTGTACCACAGAACCTCATATTTGCATTAACTATAACAAGAATAACTTTTTGAGGCAATAAATATACTCATTAATAAAGGGTGCTAAAGTCTTTACCGGCATTAGTTAAGTGTCATTAGATCCTATGTCGCTAAATCCTATAGGAACACATACAAAGAGTGCTAATTGCCGCTAAAATTTATTTTTTATATAGTGATTGATTCTTGGAAGATGTACATTCAGATGGTTTAGAACATATTGTCATTGGGATCCAGGTAAGGGGGCTAATATGGGTATTTAGCGATTGTTACTCTCATTAGGACCTAGAAGGATTGTGTGTTTTTTGTACCTACAGGCTTATAGGCTTATAGGGGCCCTCTTAGGTAATTGCTTTTCATGTGCTTATAATTATTGTTATCAAGAGATTGCATATTTTACTTGTACTTCATCCCTTCCCTTTTCGTTCAATACTTTTAGTTAAGTGTCAACTTCCAACATATCTTACATGCTATGTACATTATTTTGTACTGACACCCCTTGTCGGGGGGCAATGCATTCAAACCTACAGGTCTTGAGCAGCAGCCAGACAAACATGTCGAGTAGCACAACCGACCATTAAGCTTAAGGTCTGGCCATGTTTTTTTTGTTAAATTTGTTAAAAATAATTTTTATTTTCAAAAGAAAAAAAATATTTTAAAATTAAAGTTGTGTTTGGCAATGAATGCAAATTGGAGTGTTTTATAATTTGGGTGAGTAATTTTGGGGGAAAAAGTGAAAATTCTTAAAATTGTTGAATTCAACTTAAAGTTGAATTTCAAAGTTTTGTGGCAAAATTTATCTTTTGGAGTTCAACTCTAAAAAAAGAGTGAACACTTTTTATAGAGAAATACTCCTAAAAAGGAATAAGAATATGAGATTATTTATCAAAATAAAGGTATATGACATAAAGAAGGAAACAAAAAGCTTTCTGAATTGGCTAACGCATTGTTGCAAGTTACATAGAAACAAAACCACAGAAAATAATAAGCTTTCTTATTTTGGTAATGCCATGTTGCAGGTTACATTTAAACAAAATTTAAATTTCAAATATATTATTCCTTTCTATTTCACGCTATGAAATTTTAATTCTTCAATTTATGTTTTCACTAGTTTTTGTAATTCTACCTTTGGGAGGTTGATGCCCACGAGGTATGTCGCCACAAAGACGTTTACAGTCTGCGTCTGTCTTGCAACAACACCTGAGAATGTCTTTTGCTTCAACCTTTGGCGAGACACCTATCAAATTAAATGTTAGAATCTATAATTAATAGAAAACACATTTCATATTTCAACACAAGAAGCTTTTCAAAATTAACTTAGAAAATATTAGAGAGAGGTGTATGATACTCCATTACTAATAGATAAAATCAAGTAAATTACTAATAGATAAAATCAAGTAAAAGACTTACATATCCCTATCATCATAAACATGAGGAAAAAAACCCACACTTTGAAAGCCATATCTTAATTTTTTTTGTTTTCATATATATATATATATATATATATATATATATATATATATATATATATATATATATATATATATATATATATATATATATATATATATATATATATATCTTATGTTCCTTCTACCAAACAAATTTAACAAAGTCAAACTAGCATTACATGAAAAAGGAAAAATATATAATTATGTATTTTTTCCTTTGACTAATATGATGGAATCACAAAATATATTTAAACATAAAAATTAATATTTTCAATGTAATAATTTACTCATCTAGAGAATAAAGTATCGCACAATCAAATAGAGGTTAAAGAATTTGAAGTTTATCGGTTGTGAATATTTTTCTTAAAATAATATGTTATTCGGTCTCGAACTAATAATTTTCATGTTAGTTCAACTTCAAAAAAAATAAAATAAAACGTTTTAATAATCAAAAACCCCTCTTAATAAAGTCTATGTTTTAGTATAAATAATTAATGTAGAATACAAATATCATTCTAGCTATTAATTAAAAGAAAGGTATGGGACATGAAGAAGGACGCAATAAAAATTCCTATTTAGTTAATGCCTTGTTGTAAGTCACTTAAAAATAGGAGTTTAGTTCCAATAATATATTTTTAAAGGAAGAAACAAAGTGTCCCAACTTTGTTTTTATTTCATCCCATGAAAATTTATTTTTTCAATTTATGCTTTAACTAATTTATAAAATTTGACCTTGAGGAGTTTGTTGACCACATTCACACCATGCGTCATCACAATAATAGGGTGGTATATCACCACAAAGATATTTAGAAATGGGTGTCAATTATGCAATAACATATGGAAGTATAGAAAGCACGTTCACAATTAATTAATTTGTGTCAGTTTCTTATTTTTCAGATAATAAAATGCACACAATTAATTGGCCAAGTATTTACACGTAACAACCCTCCATGTCATTTATATGAAAATGACTTCATTTCATCGTTACGGCTTACGTGCATTCCTATAGCGACCCAGTTCGTTTATGACCGTCTTAACCCCTAGGCCACTAAAGCCATTGCTTGGGGCCTCATATATTTTGGGGGCTCCATTTATTAAAAAAAAAAACAATTGCTGGGGGTACTAATGAGTGTTATCATTTGTGCTAAGGAAATTGCATATGAGATGAAAATAAACCAGAATTTTGTAAGAAACAATTTGATGAAAATATGGATAGCGAAGTCACAAAGTCCCTTGAAGAATCTTTTAGTGTTTATTGCTTTATATATTTAGGGTAGATCAAACTATTTTTTTCATTTCAAAATAGATTCGAACCAATTAAAGCATATGAAAATATTTTTGATTCCTTATTTAGTGATAAATTATTGAGATCAAGAGATGATGAGAATTTAAATATATTGTCTTAACCTAAAACTTTCTTTAACATGTAATAGTTCTTGTGATATTGATGGTTTAGATTTATTTTTTGTATTAAAAGTGTTGAGGGAAACAATACAAGTAGAAGATAATGATCTAACGAAAATACTCAATTAAATAAAAAGACTTAACTAGAAAGGTGGTTTTGTGGGCGAATGAAATATGTTTTTGTAGGCGAGCGGAGTGGTCTTTTCCAAATACACATATTGCTTATAGAATAATGTTAACAGTTTCTGTAATCGTTACCGCCGCCGAAAGAAGTTTTTCAAAATTTAAATTGATAAAATCTTCTATAAGATCAACAAAGTCTCAAGAGAGGTTGAATGAATTAGCTATATTTCCATTTGAAAAAGAATTATTAAAACAAATTGTTCATAAAATAGTATCTAATGACTTCACATCTAAAATAGGTAGAAAATTAGATTTTAAATAAAAGTATATAAAAAAAATATTAGGGTCCCTCTCTTTAATTTTGCTTTAGGCCCCCAATATTATTGAGTCGGCCTTGCATTTCAGTCACATGGTCGTTAATTTGATTTTTCAACAAATTTATGTGTTTTAGAGCTTTTGAAACATGAACAATTGACTTCAATCAAAAGTTCACGAAAATGACCTCAAAAATGAAATTATAGGACGAGTATATGGAAGGAGATCTATACCAAAGTCTATCTCTCTCTCAGGAGGGACTTCGGGAAGATCATCTGGAAAGACTTCTGGGAAATCTTTTACTACTGGAATTGATTGAATAGGAAATATCTCAACACTAGAGTCATTAACTCGGACTAAGTGATAGACACACCCCTTAGAAACCAACTTAGAGGTACGAAATGAATCGATCCTTAGGCACTGAACTACTTTTCCACTCTAAGACTGACTCATTTGGAAATTGAAACCTTACTACTCAAGTTTTACAATCAACTGAGGCATAACAGGCATGAATCCAGTCCATACCAAGAATGACATCGAAGTCTACCATGTGTAACTCAACTAAATCAGCCATGGTATTCTTGTGATTGACGGAAATAGGACAATCACGATAGACTCTTTCTGCTAAAATGGATTCACCAACAGGTGTGGAGACACTGAATATTTAACTAAGTTGCTCAGGAATAATATCAAAGTTCATGGAAACATATGGAGTTACAAAATATAAACTCGCTCCTAGGTCTAGCAATGCATAAACAGTAAAGTCAAAGACTTGAATCATACTAGTAACAACATCTGGCGAGTTCTCATGCTCTTGGCAATTATTGAGAACATACAAGCGGTTTGTTCCTCCACCAGTACCAAAAGTAGTTCCCTTAGGTACAACCCTGTCTGGTTGAGCAACTGATGAAGACTAGGTTCTATTGCCCCCATTACCACTTCCTTGATTGTTCTTTGGACACTCTCTCATGACATGCCCATTCTGACTTGACTTGAAACAACCAGTGGAGCTCTCACAACAAACATCAGAGTGGTTTCTACCACACTTGGCGCAGGCAGGACACTTACTACCCCCTTGCGCCACACTACCATGTGAATATGCAGGTTTAGCTCTAGAATTCTGACCATAGTACTCACTTTTGTTCTTGGGTGCAGGTGCACTAGAAGATTATTGGGCAAGAACCTTCTATTTCTGTTGGAAGGATGACCGGTTGGCATTACTCTTCTGCTTCCCGAACTCATTCCCTGTCTTAGCTCTCTTATTTCTATACTCTTCTCTGTCCCTCATCTTCTCCTATTCAACCTGCTACACATAAACCATCAACTTGGATATGTCCATGTCGCCTATCAACATTGCAGCTCTTCCCTCTTTGCTTGATGCACGACCCAAGCCAGCGACAAGCAAGCTCATCTTGCTCCTCATGTCCTCAACCATCTTAGGAGCATAGCGGGACAGTTGGGTGAACTTCAACCCATAATCATACACACTCAAGGAGTCTTGTTTCAGTGTAACAAACTCTCGTACCTTAGCCTCTTTCAATTCTCGAGGAAAGAAACGCCCCAAGAAAGCCTCTTCAAAATAGGACCAACTCGAATGTGGTGCATCTTCATCTCTACCCTCCTTGCACTGATCTAACCAAGTCCTATCCATATTCTTCAGTTGATATGCAGCTAGCTCAAACCGTTCAACATAAGCAACATGCATCACATCAAAAACCTTCTTCAGTTCCTCAACAAAATTCTCTATATCCTCAGTAGTGATCGAACCCGTGAAACTTGGAGGATTCATCCTCAAGAACTCACAAATCCTTGAAGTGTCAGCCTCTTCTTGTCGGGTTCCTATCTTTTTCCCAACTTGATTGGCTACCACTTGACTGAGCATCCTTATTGCCTCTCTGAACTCAACATCAGAATCTTCTCCTTGCGGTTGTACTTTAGGTGCATTGGGCAACTCAGGTTCCTCTAAATTCCTCTTAACTGGTCGAGCTCTTGCTGCTCTTCGTGGAGTTATGATTATTTGAAACACGCGCAAACACGAATTAGAGAGAAACTTTTAGAGATAAACTCTAACGAACGAAAAGGAATATGAAATAAGTGAGAAATTCCTAAATGTCCCACCTTCCTAATTATAGATATGACACACTTCACACCGATAACTAGGATTCTATAGACACGACTTCATAGACTCCCTAGGAATCTTGAACTCTAGGATCTGATACCAAGTTTGTCATGCCCTGAGCCTATACCCTGGACGTGCCCGGCATGCAATGAATATTTTTGGCCTTGAGCGGACCCTTGACCTGGCTTACTTAACCCAGGGAAGACTTAATTCATTGAAAAAAATCATTCAATAACTTAAGTAATAAGTTGGCCAAAATGGAACTTAAGTCTCAATAACAAAATGTTAGCAATACAAAGAATGAGAGACACAATGCTAACTGTATGACTGTCTCTCTATGAAGCCTTCTAAAACTGAGATAGATATTAGGATAGACCCCACAACATCCTAATAAGGAAAAATATTGTACAAGCAATAAAAAGAGTCCTCCAGAATGCAAGGAGGCTCACTACTGACTCTGGAGTGCTCAACTGGATCAACGGAGTGCCGGATGTTGATCCTCGTTACCTATGTCTGCATCATGATACGATGAAGGCCAACTGACATTAGTACATTAAATGTACGAGTATGCGAATTGGAATGCTAAAACGACTTGAGCTTGAAAAGAGTAAGAATAAATACTTACCTTGACTCTGTTCAACTTATGAATAACATAACTCATTTTAATATAAAACGATTTAAAAGCAAGTGCAATATAAAGAAAAGTTGTTTGAATACATGTTGTAATTTCTGAATGCATACAAGGATACAAATAACTCTGAGATGTATGTAAAAATACAAATACAATGATGTATATATAAATACATTTAACTTCTGTGGGAGTTTCTCTAATCAACAACCATCATTTAAGAGTTATAGTGAATATACAAAGATCTACCTCACGCTGCCAGCGCATCCTATACCTGGCTGAAGATATAAGACTTGAACTGCCTAATGAATCCACTAGTCTACTGTGAAAAAAGTTCATCTAAAAAGTATAACCCTTTTCTACCCATGGTGGCTACATGGTTTATGGGGACTGTGAGTTATCTGAACTCTCCCCCATATTGGTGCTCAATACTACTCCCAATATATACTGCCTCTTATGTTTTAAAAACATACTGATTCTATGGTTTTAGATTAGTGCTGAAAATACTTAGCTCAAAGGTTTTCTTGGAAATCTTAGTTTCCTTGCTTGCTTCATTTAGAAAGCTATTTTCTCTTTAACTGAAAACTAGCCCGAAGGCTCTTTGGAAATCAGTTTACCTTTTTTAAAAATGTGAAAACATTTTATGTTCTTTTGGGAATACTTAGTTTCCATATACTGCTTGGAAGGAATACTTCACTTTACTCTGAACTAAACTTGAGCTTAAATCTTAAAACGACGCTTAAAACGTTTTTGAAAGACTTATGAAACTTGAAATGAACATCTTCTGCCTATCTTTAGTCCTTACTCAAACTGATCTTTAAGTCTTAAAACAAGTTTGAAGTACTTGCAAAAGACTTCATGAAAGAACTTTAGGAATTCTTTAGAGTCGGCTCTAACCGTTCCTTGAATATGAAGTTATGGATTCAGTTGTAAATTCGTGTTTCTGGATGATTTCTGTATGATTAGAAGTCATTTAGAGTTGTTAAAATCATTAGGAAGTGTTAAAACACCTTAGAAGGGCTTAATCATACTAAATTACGAAATTGGGCGAAAAATGCGAGTTTTGGCGCGTAAAGGGCACGCCGCGCCAGACCCAATTGGCGCACTGCAGGCACGCTGCCCCAGTCCCTCTGGCGCAAATAGGGTGTGCCGCGCCTGGTGTTGTCAAGGTGCGCCTGAACGATTTGCTGCTCTCGTTTCTGATCCTAAATCGCACAAACCTCTATAGTTGTTTTCCCAAACCCTTAGGATTATAGGTACCTTCAATACCAAGTAGATCTAACTCGAAAAACAACCCCAAATTACGAATCAAAGCAACAATAGGCATTTCAACAAGTCAATCAACAAGAATTCAACCATGTCTTTCAAGAACTTCACTATTTTCATTCAACCGATTTCGAAAACTCAAAGGATTGAAGCAAGATTGGTGTGTGGGTGAGATGACCCAACACTAAAAGATCTCACATACCTTGATAGTGATCACCCTCGACAAATTTCACTCGCAAACCTTGGCGTTGTTGGCGAATCCTCAACTTTTTCTCCCTTTTCTTGTTCTTTTCTCTCTTCTCCAAGCCTTAAGCGTAATTATAATTTCTTATTTGAACTAAAACTGGTTTTTACCCCAAATAAATCCCTACAATGAAATACGAAATTAATTTGTGAAAAGACTAGATTACCCTTCCTTAAATCCGGAATTGGACTTTCCATACTTAAATAGCCCAACTTCCGATAGGCATATCTTCCTCATACAATATCGAAAATGCGCAAACCAATGGCGTTGGAAAGATATCTCCAAGGTCTTCCCAACCAAATCAAGAACTACCCCTAACTCATCCCGAGGTAGAAGTTATGATAGTTTGAAAATGACTAAAACTTATTTTCTGAACTTAGTCAATTTTTCTAGATTTTTCCCTTTCTTTCCAAAAATGAATATTTTTAGTTTTTAGCTTATTCGTAACTATTTCAAATTGTGAGATGTTGCACACATTTTCGGCTTTGTTGAAAGGTACGCTAAAGCTATTATTTCTCTTCTAGCATGATCGTAAAGATTTAAGCTTTTTATAGATATTCTATTGACATTATTTGACTTGTAGCCTTGTCCAACTTTGTTGGCTACCTCCAAATGATATAACGTCTACCGGTGACACTCAACTCTATTTTAAGTGGACTAGAAAAACATGTGATGATTACATTTTTATCAATTATGATTACTTGTAGAATACACTTGCATACATATTTATTTTTATATTGTTCCTACCCTTTTAGATTTCTGGGTCGGCCATCCCCTACCATTTAAAGGAGTATAGAGAATCTATGCTCGAGCATTCCACTAGGACTTGACAAGATAGGTGAGACATCACTCAAGGAAGGGAAGACCGTGCCTATGATCATGGTAGACCAAGTCTACGGGCAGAGTAGTCTATGTCTATAGGTTAGGTAGGTTGTACCTGCGGGGTAGCATATGTGTATTGTACCAGAGAGTCTCAGATTTGCATTCACTACAACAAAAATAACTCTTAGAATTTCTTTGTTTATCATTCAAGGGTTCGTAATATAGAATTTTCAAGAATTCATCAAGAAAATATCAATAAACTATTAAAAAGTTATAAAAAAATTATTAATAAATCATTCGACTTAGTTTTCTAGATAAAAACCGTTACTTTCATGATTTCATACCTGAAATCTTGTAAAACTCAAGGGGGTAAGAATCTTCATTGGAATAGGAGTCTTTTTTGGAGGATTCTTGGGGTTTTATTAAACTCATTCATGGAAGATATTCTTTATATAAAAAAAGAGCCTAAATATCAGGGGTTTATTTTACATACTATGGGGGTTAGGAACCCCGCAATTTGCTGACAGAGGTTTTAGCAACCCCCAAAATTAGGTCTGTCTTAATTAAGTTGTGGCGGTTTTTTACTAACCCCTGTAACAAGCATCGGAGGCCATTTTGCGGCGGTTTGAACCCCCACAAATTGATTCTTAGAACAATGCTCTAAAGCTAATTAAGCCAATAATAGTTCAAACAACCATAAATTATGGCCACAAATCTTAGCAAAAACGTAATCCCTTCTGAGAAGGTGGCTGAGATAATAATAAGTAATCTTATGGTGTAATGTTTTGGTTGGTTCATGATAATTTAAAATTCTTAAAAATAAAATAATCACACGTTGTGACGAATGAAGAAAAATATTAATATCCAATAAAATAAATTCATAATACCCCTTTTGTTGTACTTTCAGTTCAAATATACGCCTTCCATAATATTTTGGGACAAATTTTTGCTTAATTTTAACAAGAGGCACGTGAAAAGCCCGAAATCAAATTATTCATTCATAAATTCGAGTTTAATTATTTTAGAAGAAATAAAGGGTTCATGAAGCTTCACAGAGACACATTTTTCGGCTTTGATTAAAGGCATCTAAAGCTATTATTTGTCTTCTAGCATGAACGTAAAGATCTAAGCTTTTTATAGTTGTTCTATTGACATTATTTGACTTTTAGCCTTGTCCTACTTTGTTGGATACCTCCAAATGATATAACGTCTACTGGTGACACTCAACTCAATTATTAGTGGACTAGAAAAACATGTTATGATTAAATTTTGATCAATTATGATTTCTTGTTATTTTCTTGATATTTTGTCGTCTAACTTCTAGAAGATTGTTTTGACCTCAACAAACACATACACTAGCATACATATTTATTGTTATATTATGATTACCCTTTTAGATCTTTGGGTCGGCCGGCCCAAACCATTTACAGGAGTATAGAGAATCTTTACTCGAGCATTCTACTAGGCCTTGACAAGATAGGTGAGAAATCACTCAAGGCAGGGTAGATCGTGCCTATGATCATGGTAGACCAAGTCTACGTGCAGAGTAGTCCGTGTCTATAGGTTAGGTAGGTTGTACCTACGGGGTAGCACGTGTGTATTGTACCACAAATCCTCAGATTTGCATTCACTACAACAAAAATAACTTTTTGAGGCAATAAATATACTCATTAATAAAGGGTGATAAAGTCTTTACCGGCATTAGTTAAGTGTCATTAGATCCTATGTCGCTAAATCCTATAGGGACACTACAAAGAGTGCTTATTGCTGCTAAAAATACATATTTAGGCGCCATTGCTAATTAATTACCGCTAAATTTATTTTTTATATAGTGATTGATTCTTGGAAGATGTACATTCAAATGGTTTAGAACACATTGTCATGGGGATCCAGGTAAGGGGGCTAATATGGGTATTTATTGATTGTTACTCTCGTTAGGACCAAAAGGGATTGTATGTTTTTTTGTACCTGCATATTTTACTTGTATTTCATCCCTACCCTTTTCGTTCAATACTTTTTCTTTAGTGTCAACTTCCAGCATATCTTACATGCTTTGTACATTATTTTGTATTGACACCCCTTGTCGGGGGCAATGCATTTAAACCTACAGGTCTTGAGTAACAGCCAAACAAACATGTCGAGTAGCACAAACGACCATCAAGCTTAATGGTTGGCCATGCTTTTTTGTTAAATTTTATAAAAATAGTTTTTATTTTCAAAATAAGAAAAATTATTTTAGAATTAAAGTTGTGTTTGGCAATGACTACAAATTGGTGTTGTCTAATAATTTGGGTGAGTAAATTTGGGGGAAGAAAGTGAATATTCTTAAAATTGTTGAATTCAACTTAAAGTTGAATTTCAAAGTTTTGTGGTAAAATGTATTTTTTGGTGTTCAGCTTTTAAAAAAAAAGTGAAAACTTTTTATAGAGAAATGCTCCTAAAAAGAAATAAGAATATGATATTATTTATCAAAATAAAGGTATATGACATAAAGGAGGAAACAATAAACTTTCTGAATTGGCTAACGCATTGTTGCAGGTTATATAGAAACAAAATGAAAGAAAACAATAAGCTTCTTATTTGGGTAATGCCATGTTGCAAGTTACATTGAAACATAAATTAAATTTCAAATATATTATTCCTCTCTATTTCACGCTATGAAATTTTAATTCTTCAATTTATGTTTTCACTAGTTTCTGTAATTCGACCTTTGGGAGGCCGATGCCCACATTCACACCATTCACCATCACAATAATAGGAAGGTATATATCCACAAAAGACGTTTACAGTCTGCGTCTGTCTTGCAACTGGGAATGTCTTTTGCTTCAACCTTTGGCGAGACACCTATCAAATTAAATGTTAGAATCTATAATTAATAGAAAATCACATTTCATATTTCAACACAAGAAGCTTTTCAAATTAACTTAGAAAATATTAGAGAGAAGTGTATGATACTCCATTACTAATAGATAAAATCAAGTAAAACACTTACACATCCCTATCATCATAAACATGAGGAAAAAATCCCACACTTTGAAAGCCATATCTTAATTTCTTTTGTATGTTCAGTAATTCAATTGATGATGATGTTTCGTTTTCTTTGTGTCTTATTTATATTATATTTAGTTGACTATTTTATATATATATATATATATATATATATATATATATATATATATATATATATATATATATATATATATATATATATATATATATTAATTGTGAATCTTGTTGTTTTTATCTTATGTTCCTTCTACCAAGCAAATTTAACAAAGTCAAACTAGCATTACATGAAAGAGGGAAAATATATAATTATGTAATTTTTCCTTTGACTAATATGATGGAATCACAAAATATATTTAAACATAAAAATTAATATTTTCAATGTAATTAATTACTCATCTAGAGAATAAAGTACCGCACAATCAAATAGAGGCTAAAGAATATGTAGTTTATCAGTTGTGAATATTTTTCTTAAAATAATATATTATTCGTTCTCGAACTAATAATTTTCATGTTAGTTCAACTTCAAAACTAAATGAAATGTTTTAATCATTAAACACCCTCTGAAAAAAGGCTATGTTTTAGTACATATAATTAATGTAGAATACAAATATCATTCTAATGACAGACTATTAATGAAAAGAAAGGTATGGTACATGAAGAAGG
The DNA here is from genome assembly GCA_016801875.1 of Solanum sitiens. NCBI lineage: Eukaryota > Viridiplantae > Streptophyta > Magnoliopsida > Solanales > Solanaceae > Solanum > Solanum sitiens. The sequence continues at coordinate 111,749 of JABWTJ010000819.1, read as the reverse complement.
AAGCAACAAGAATTCCTATTTCGTTAATGCCTTGTTGTAAGTCACTTAAAAATAGGAGTTTAATTCCAATAATATATTTTTAAAGGTTTAACTAGTTTATAAAATTTGACCTTGAGGAGGTTATTGCCCACATTCACACCATGCGTCATCACAATAATAGGGTGGGATATCACCACAAAAGTATTTAGAAAAGGGTATCAATTATGCAATAACATGTCGAAGTATAGAAAGGACGTTCACAATTAATTGGTGCCAGTTTCTTATTATTCGTATAATAAAATTCATATAATTAATTGGCCAAGTATTTACACGTAACAACCCTCCATGTCATTTATATGAAAATGACTTCATTTCATCGTTACAACTTTATAACGTTCCTAAAATGAACTAGGTTTAACTAGAGCTTCGCATGTGTCTGATGAGTTATTTTTGTGCTAAACTGGTTAATAATGATGTTTTAAAGCAGTGTCTAAAGTTTGGTGATGTTTGGAGGTCAAACGTCCAAGAACGTCCATTCTGTTCGGAAGATTTGCATTAGAAAGTGCTTGTGTGTCTTAGCATGTTCTAGTGAGTTTTACGTGTTCGTTTTAATTAAAATTGATGTGGGATGTTCCTAATACATAAATGACCATGTTTAGGGGTTTAACTTCCGGGTACGACTCCACCTAGTACCCATAAGGGGTCCTAGTGAAGGACCCAAGACTTGGCAACCAAGCTGCCAAAACTGGGCAATCGACGCTCATCAACCTACTGGCCGTAGTCAAGACGACGCCCCGTTGTCTATGGGCGTAGGTTGAGAATTGACCTTGGAGATCAAACCTCCACTCTTCCAGCTGCAGACCCAAATGACGCCTAGCAGCGCGGGATGTCGTTCAGTCGATGCCCGTTGCTTGGGTCCGTCGATGGTGGTCCTGCAAAAGCCGCTGGACGCACTTCCTTGGCTTGGGGTGTTTTGTAAATTAACCCCAAATATTTTATGAACCACGGATGATTATTTTAGTGTCTTTTAGGTATATTAAGAGGGTTCAAACACTAAGACCTAATTTTAGACTTCATTTTCAAAACCCAAAACCCCTTCCTCAAGAAAGACTCTCTCAAACTCCATAGAAGCTAGAACTCAAGGAAGGCTAGAAGAGGCTGGTTGTGGACGTTTCTTCATAAAATATTAGTGGGTTTCTTCTCATTGAGGTATGATAGTCATCCTTGAACCTTCTTACATTCGAGGAGCCACTTCAAAGAGATTTCTAAAAGGGTTTCAAACATCAAACTTCTTTATTCCTTGACTCTAAGTATGGATCTTTGTATGAAATGTTTTAATGATTAAAATGAGTTGTTCTTAGTATTAAATGATGATTTTAATGTCAAAACCCCAATGAAACCATGTTTATGCTTTTTATCAACTTTTAGCTTATGAAAAGGGTTTAATGAGCATGATTAGGGAATGTTAGAAATAAGTTTTGTTTATGGTTATATTGTGTTTTAGCTACTGCCCTAAGGGCTATTTTATGATGAATTCTTGAAGAACTTGTGAATAGGTGGTGAAAGCTTGGATTAATCGTAAGTTGGTTACATTGTTTAACTCTTATTATGAAATGTTCTTGAGTGGTATGGTCCACCTTTGGTGGCGGTGTTTACTTGAAGTATATGAATATGAATTTACATATGTATTGTGAATGAAGCCATGAAGGCATATTATGTGAAGTAAGATGATAATGATGTTGTTCTTGTTGATGTGCTTTATGAAGATTATTATATGAAGTATGCTAGAGATTATGTCTAAGTGAATTATATGTTTATGTGAAGCATGTTAAAGTGTGTAATATGATGAATGAATATGTAAGCATTTTAGAAGTCAACGTTATGAATATGGTGATTATTTGAAAGTTGTGCTCACATGTAAATACACACTCACACTTTGAATGAATGAATGAAGCTAACGAATGTTAAAGGGGAGTTTTGGGGTGAACACTCTTCGTGAGTTGAGATGTAGTTTTTAGTAGAAACCTCACTACCTCCCAAGAGCTTTCTAAGATAGGTTGGAGGTTGGATACCCTTTGTGAGTTGAGATGTGGTATTCCAATGTAACCTCTAGGGATAAGTACCCTTCGTGAGTTGAGATGTGGTGCTAATTAGTTACCCCTTAACCTGTAGTAATGAATGTTTAAGACTTCGTGAGGAGTTATGCTTAGCACCGAGAGGATTTGAAGAAGGGGTGGGTACACATTGTGATTAGAGATGTTGTACCCAATGTACCTCTTGAGATGAGTACTCCTCGTTAGTAGAGAATGAGTTACTTAGAAGCAATCTCCTTATCCCTTAACTATGCGCCCGCATAGGTGTAGCTATTGGACAATCCATGTAAAGGCTAAGAGAATGACCCTACCCTTGGCAAATGGGGATCCCTCATCTGATAGGGGTAATATCGAGATTTCATTCTAGCTCTCATGGTCTATGTCGGTTAAAGCTAACTCTCCACAAAAGAATGTCATGAACGAGTGTACTACTTAGGGTAGGTGGTGGTTTGGAATGCTATTTATCCATTGCACAAGTAGACACTCGAAAGGGGAGTCTTGGTGTGTCTTTACCTTTAATGTATGAATGTGTTGTTATGTAATCAAATGAAGTTATGTGACTAAATGTCTAATGTTAATGAAGCATGTTAAAGTTATGTCTTGTATAATGAAGTTTATGAAGGATAAATGTGGTGTACCTAACCTCATGGAATCCTCAAGAAGCACAAAGTGGGAGTAGTAGTATGGGATGCTATTCTCACATTGCACTTTGTGTAACTTGTAACTCCACTTGGGGAAGGGCACTTATGTGAAGTCCTTAATGCATGAATGTTCTTCTAATGTCTAGTTATAGAGTGTGGACTTGTTTTTTTGTACCAGTTAAGCCTATGATTGGTAGTCTTAAGGATCACTTAGGTGTGTATTGAAGGGGGTGTATGGGAGGTTCCTTCATGTCTTACCTTATTGAGTCTTAGGATAACTTGGTTAGGGAAACCTCAAAGGAAATGAGTTCACTGTGTTTTGGTATGTATGTGTTCACTGTAAAGTTGACTTCATTATAATTATTTTGGAGTTCACTGTAAAGTGGTCTTTTATGCTAAAATTATGGAAGTCCTTTTTATGTGCTAAATAATGATCTATATTCTATTTCACCTCTATATTCATGAATGTTTTACTTAATTGACATGAAAGCTTATTTCTACCAAAATGTCCCTTTTCGCATGTTTTTGCATATGTCATACTTAGTACATTGGTTGTACTAACCCCATATTTTTTTATACTTTGTAAGTATTGATTGGAGGCAAGTTGAAGACTAGAAGGCAAGTTTGGGAATCGATTCTCTCAAAACTAAATATGTCATATATTCGAGGGCATAGTTCTATTTCTTAGTTTCTACTATTAAGACTCATTATGTATTTTCCTTTAATGTAAAGGGCCGTGTCCCTAAGATATTAAGTTGTGTCTTTAAGTTGGTTTGTGACGACGAGACTACTCTTTAGTATTTATAAAAGATATTTCCTTATAATTATAAATGTTGTGAAAAGTTTTAATTTCACACTACTTTTCATGTCTTATGTAATGAATGATAGAAAATGGCTAGTACAACGCCTCCGAAAGGTCAAGTACGCAATTGTCCGAACTAAGGGTTACCCTAACTTTTAGGGGGTACTTTCGGGCTATTACAAGCTTACAGGCATTCCTATAGCGACCCAATTCATTTATGACCGTCTTAACCCCTACTAATGAGTGTTATTATTCGTGCTAAGGAAATTGCAAGATGAAAATAAACCTGAATTTCGTAAGAAACAATTTGATGAAAATATGGATAGCGAAGTCACAAAGTCCCTTGAAGAATCTTTTAGTGTTTATTGCTTTATATATGTAGGGTAGGTCAAACTATTTTTTCATTTCAAAATAGATTCGAACCAATTAAAGCATATGAAAATATTCTTGATTCCTTATTTAGTGGTAAATTATTGAGATCAAGAGATGATGAGAATTTAAAAATATTGTCTTAACCTAGAACTTTATTTAACATGTAATAGTTCTTCTGATATTTGATGGTTTAGATTTATTTTTTGTATTAAAAGTGTTATGGGAAACAATACAAGTAGAAGATAATGATCTAACGAAAATACTCAATTAAATAAAAAGACTTAACTAGAAAGGCGGTTTTGTAGGCGAACGAGATACCTTTTTGTAGGAGAGCTGAGTGGTCTTTTTCAAATACACATATTGCTTATAGAATAATGTTAACAGTTTCTGTAACTGTTACCTCAGCCGAAAGAAGTTTCTCAAAATTTAATTTGATTAAATCTTCTATAAGATCAACAAAGTCTCAAGAGAGGTTGAATGAATTAGCTATATTACCATTTGAAAAATAATTATTAAAACAAATTGTTCATAAAAATAGTACCTAATGACTTCACATCTAAAATAGGTAGAAAAGTAGATTTTAAATAAAAGTATATAAAAAAAATATTAGGGTCCCTCTCTTTAATTTTGCTTTAGGCCACCAATATTATTGAGTCAGCCTTGCATCTCAGTCACACGGTCGTTAATTTGATTTTTCAACAAATTTATGTGTTTTAGAGCTTTTGAAACATGAACAATTGACTTCAATCAAACGTTCACGAAAATGACCTCAAAAATGAAATTATAGGACGAGTATTTGGAAGGAGATATATACAAAAGTCTATCTCTCCCTCAGGAGGGACTCCAGGAAGATCATCTGGAAAGACTTCTAGGAACTCTTTCACTACTGGAACTGATTGAATAGGAGGTATCTCAACACTAGAGTCATTAACTCGGACTAATTGATAGACAAACCCCTTAGAAACCAACTTAGAGATACGAAATGAATCGACCCTTAGGCACTGCTGAACTACTTTTCCACACTAAGAGTGACTCATTTGGAAATTGAAACTTGACTGCTCGAGTTCTACAATCAACTGAGGCATAATAGGCATGAAGCCAATCCATACCAAGAATGAAATCGAAGTCTACCATGTCTAACTCAAATAAATCAACCATGGTACTCTTGTGATTGACGGAAATAGGACAATCACGATAGACTCTTTCTGCTAAAATGGATTCACTAATAGGTGTGGAAACACTGAGTGGTTCATTAAGTTGATCAGGAATAATATCAAAGTTCATGGAAACATATGGAGTTACAAAAGATAAACTCTCTCCTGGGTCTAGAAATGCATAAACAGTAAAGTCAAAGACTTGAATCATACTCGTGACAACATCTGGAGAGCTCTCATGCTCTTGGCGATTATTGAGAGCGTACAAGCGGTTTGTTCCTCCACTAGTACCGAAAGTAGCTCCCTTAGGTGCAACCCAGTCCGGTGGAGCAATTGATGAAGACTAGGATTTATTACCCCCATTACCACTTCATTGCTTGTTCTTTGGACACTCTCTCATGACATGCCCATTCTTAATAGACTTGAAACAACCAGTAGATCCCTCACAACAAACACCAGAGTGGTTTCTACCATACTTGGCGCAGGCAGGACGCTTACTACCCCTTGCGCCACACTACATGTGAATATGCATGTTTAGCTCTGGAATTCTGACCATAGTACTGACATTTGTTCTTAGGTGCAGGTGCACTAGAAAATGATGGGGCAAGACCCTTCTGTTTTGGTTGGAAGGATTGACTGTTGGCATTACTCTTCTACTTCCCGGAATCATTCCTTGTCTTAGCTCTCTTATTTCTATATTCTTCTCTGTCCCTCATCTCCTTCTATTCAACCTGCTACACATAAACCATCGACTTGGATATGTCCCTATCGTCTATCATCATTGCAACTCTACCCTCTTTGCTTGATGCACGACCCAAGCCAGCGACAAGCAAGCTCATCTTGCTCCTCATGTCCTCAACCATCTGAGGAGCATAGCGGGACAGTTGGGTGAACTTCAACCCATAATCATACACACTCAAGGAGTCTTGTTTCAGTGTAACAAACTCTCGTACCTTAGCCTCTTTCAATTCTCGAGGAAAGAAACGCCCCAAGAAAGCCTCTTCAAAATAGGACCAACTCGAATGTGGTGCATCTTCATCTCTACCCTCCTTGCACTGATCTAACCAAGTCCTATCCATATTCTTCAGTTGATATGCAGCTAGCTCAAACCGTTCAACATAAGCAACATGCATCACATCAAAAACCTTCTTCAATTCCTCAACAAAATTCTCCAGATCCTCAGTAGTGATCGAACCCGTGAAACTTGGAGGATTCATCCTCAAGAACTCACAAATCCTTGAAGTGTCAGCCTCTTCTTGTCGGGTTCCTATCTTCTTCCCAACTTGATTGGCTACCACTTGACTGAGCATCCTTATTGCCTCTCTGAACTCAACATCAGAATCTTCTCCTTGCGGTTGTACTTTAGGTGCATTGGGCAACTCAGGTTCCTCTAAATTCCTCTTAACTTGTCGACCTCTTGCTGCTCTTCGTGGAGTTATGATTATTTGAAACACGCGCAAACACGAATTAGAGAGAAACTTTTAGAGATAAACTCTAACGAACGAAAAGAAATATGAAAGAAGTGAGAAATTCCTAAATGTCCCAGCCTCCTAATTATAGATGTGACACATTTCACAACGATAACTAGGATTCTACAGACACGACTTCATAGACTCCCTAGGACTCTTGAACTCAGGAATCTAATATCAAGTTTGTCATGCCCTGAGCCTATTCCCTGGACGTGACCGACATCCAAAGACTATTGCTAGACTTGACCGGACCCTAGACTACTCTTACTTAACTCAGCGGAAGATTTAATTCAATGAAAAAAATCATTCAATAACTTAAGTAAATAAGTTGGCCAAAATGGCACTTAAGTCTCAATAACAAAATGTCTGCAATACAAAGAATGAGAGACAATGCTAACTGTATGATTGAATCTCGATGAAGCTTCTAAAACTGAGATGGACATAATGACAAACTTTACAACATCCTAATAAGGAAAAATATTGTACAAGCAATAAAAAGAGTCATCCAGAATGCAAGGAGGTTCACCACTGACTCTGGAGTGATCAACTGGATTAACGGTGCGCCGAATGTCGATCCTCGTTACCTATGTCTGCATCATTATACGATGTAGACCAACTGGCATCAGTACATTAAATGTACGAGTATTCGAGTTGGAATGCTAAAACGATTTAAGCTAGAAAAGAGTAATAATAAATACTTACCTTGGCTCTGCTCAACTTATGAATAACATAACTCATTTTAATATAAAGTGATTTAAAAGCAAGTGTAATATAAAGAAAAGTTGTTTGAATACATTTGTAATTTCTGAATGCCTACAAGGATACAAATAACTCTGAGATGTATGTAAAAATACAAATAAATTGATTTATATATATAAATACATTTAACTTCTGTGAGAGTTTCTCTAACCGGCAACCATCACTTAAGAGCTATAGTGATGATACAACGATCTACCTCACGCTGCCAGCGCATCCTATACCCGGCCAAAGGTATAAGACTTGAAGTGCCTAACGAATCCACTAGTCTACTGTGAAAAGGGTTCATCTAAAAAGTATGACCCTTTTCTACCCATGGTGGCTACATGGTTTATGGGGGCTGTGAGTGTCTGAACTCTCCCCCATATCGGTGCTCAATACTACTCTCAAAATATACTGGCTCTTATGTTTTAAAAACATACTGATTCTGTGGTTTTAGATTAGTGCTCAAAATACTTAGCTCAAAGGCTATCTTGGAAATCTTAGTTTCCATGGTTGCTTCATTTAGAAAGTTATTTATCTTTAACTGAAAACTAGCCTGAAGGCTCTTTGGAAATCTCAGTTTCCTTTATTTTTAAATGTAAAACATTTTAAGTTCATTTGGAAATATTTAGTTCCCATATAGTACTTGGAAGGAATACTTCACTTTACTCTGAACTGAACTTGAGATTAAGTTTTAAAACAGCGCTTAAAATGTTTTTGAAATACTTATGAAACTTGAAATGAACTTCTTCTGCTTATCTTTAGTCCTTACTCAAACTGATTTTTAAGTCTTAAAACAAGTTTAAAGTATTTGCAAAAGACTTTATGAAAGAACTTTAGTAATTCTTTAGACTCGGCTCTAACTTTTCCTTAAATTTGAAGTTATGGATTCAAGGTTATAAATTCGTGTTTCTGGATGATTTCTATATGATAAGAAGTTATTTAGAGTAGTTAGAATCGTTAGGAAGAGTTAAAACACCTTAGAAGGGCTTAATCATACTGAACTACGAAAACTGTGTGAAAAATGCCAATTTGGGCACATTCGGGGCGAGCCTCGCCAGACCCATTGGTCTGAGGCACCATTTGCGCACTACAGGCACGCCGCCCCAGGACCTCTGGAGCAGACGGTGTGTGTCATGCCTGGTGCTGTCCAGGTGCGCTTGAATGATTTTCTGCTCTTGTTTATGATCCTAAATCGCTCAAACCTCCATAGTTCTTTTTCCAAACCCTTAGGATTATAAGTACCTTCAATACCCAATATATGTAACTCAAAAAACAACCTGAAATTACGAGTCAAAGCAACAATATGCATTTCAACAAGTCAATCAACAAGAATTCAATCATTTCTTTCAAGAACTTCACTATTCTCATTCAACCAATTTCGAAAAATCAAAGGATTGAAGAAAGATTGGTGTGTGGGTGATCTGACCCAACACTAAAAGATCTCACATACCTTGATAGGGACTACCCCTGATGAATTCCACTCGCAAAGCGTGGCGTTGTTGGCGAATCCATGATTTTTTTCTCCCTTTTCTTCTTATTTTCTCTCTTCTCCAAGCCCTAAGCGTGATTTTGATTTTCTAATCTGAACTAAAACTTGTTTTTACCCCAAATAAATCCCTAAATTGAAATAGGAAATTAATTGGTGAAAAGACTAGATTGCCCTTCCTTAAATCTGGAATTGGAATTTCCATACTTAAATAGCCCAACTTTCGATAGGCATATCTTCCTCATATGATATCGAAAATGCATAAACCGACGACGTTGGAAAGATCTCTCCAAGTGCTTTCCAACCATATCAAGAACTACCCCTAACTCATTCTAAGCTAGAAGTTATGATCATTTGAAAATGACCAAAACTCACTTTCTTAACTTAGTCAATTTTTCTAGATTTTCCCCTTTCTTACTAAAAATGAATATTTTTATGTTCTTAGCTTATTCCTTCTATTTCAAATTGTGAGATGTTGCAGATATTTTTTGGCTTTGTTGAAAGGTACGTTAAAGCTATTATTTCTCTTCTAGCATGATCGTAAAGATATAAGCTTTATATAGATATTCTATTGACATTATTTGACTTGTAGCCTTGTCCAACTTTGTTGGCTTCCTCCAAATGATATAACGTCTACCAGTGACACTCAACTCTATTATTAGTGGAGTAGAAAAACATGTGATGATTAATTTTTATCAATTATGATTACTTGTTATTTTCTTGATATTTTGTCATCTAACTTCTAGAAGCTTGTTTTGGCCTCAACAAACACATACACTAGCATACATATTTATTTTTATATTGTTCCTACCCTTTTAGATTTATGGGTCGGATGTCCCCGACCATTTACAGGTTTATAGAGAATCTATACTCGAGCATTCCACTAGGCCTTGACAAGATAGGTGAGAAATTACTCAAGGCAGGGTAGACCGTGCCTATGATCATAGTAGACCAAGTCTATGGGCAGAGCATACCATGTCTATAGGTTAGGTAGGTTGTACCTGCGGGGTAGCATATGTTTGTTGTACCACAGAGCCTCAGATTTGCATTCAGTACAACAATAATAACTTTCTGAGACAATAAATAGACACATTAATAAAGGGTGTTAAAGTCTTTACTAGCATTAGTTAAGTTTCATTAGATAAATTGTCGCTAAATCCTTTAGGGACACATACAAAGAGTGCTAATTGCCTCTAAGAATACATATTTAGTGACAACTTCTAATTAATTGCCGCTAAAGATCATTTTTTAGATAGTGACTGATTCTTGAAAGATGTACATTTAGATGGTTTAGAACATATTGTCACTGGATCCAGGTAAGGGGGATAATATGGATATTTAGCGATTGTTACTCTCGTTAGGACTTAAAGGGACTGTGTGTTTTTTGTACCTACCAGGCTTATGGGGGCAATGTTAGGTAATTGCTTTTCATATGCTTATATTTTATTGTTATAGGGAGATTGCATATTTTACTTGTATTTCATCCCTTCCCTTTTCGTTCAATACTTTTACTTTAGTGTCAACTTCAAGCATATCTTACATGCTCTATTATTTGTACTGGCACCCCTTGTCGGGGGACAGTGCATTCAAACCTACAGGTCTTGAGCGGCAGCCAGACAAACATATCGAGTAGCATAACCCACCATCATATTTTTTTGTTAAATTTTATAAAAAATAATTTTTATTTTCAAAAAAAATATATTTTAAAATTAAAGTCGTCTTTGGCAATGAATACAAATTAAAAATTTTGGTGAGTAATTTTGGGGGAAAAAAAGTGAAAACAACTTTTTGTTGTTGTTAACATTCTTGAATTCAACTTATAGTTGAATTTCAAAGTTTTGTGGCAAAAGGTATTTTTTGGAGTTCTACTCTAAATAAAAAAGTGAAAACTTTTTATAGAGAAATGCTCCTAAAATGAAATAAGAATAAGAGATTATTTATAAAAATAAAGGTATATGACATAAAGAAGAAAACAATAAGCTTTCTGAACTGGCTAAAGCCTTGTTGCAAGTTACATAGAAACAGAATGGAATGAAACAATAAGCTTTCTTATTTGGCTAACGCCATGTTGCAAGTTACATTGAAACATAAATTAAATCCCAAATATATTATTCCTTTCTATTTCACGCTATGAAATTTTAATTCTTTAATTTATGTTTTAACTAGTTTGTGTAATTCGACCTTTGGGAGGCTGATGCCCACATTCACACCATTCACCATCACAATAATAGGGAGGTATATCGCCACAAAGACGTTTACAGTCTGCATCTGTCTTGCAACAACACCTGGGAATGTCTTTTGCTTCAACCTTTGGCGAGACACCTATCAAATCAAATGTTAGGATCTATATTTAATAGGAAAACACATTTCATATTTCAGCATAAGAATCTTTTCAAAATTAATTTAGAAAATATTAGAGAGAAGTGTGTGATACTTCATTACTCATAGATCAAATCAAGTAAAAGACTTACATATCCCTATCATCATAAACATGAGGTGAAAAAACCACACTTTGAAAGCCGTATCTTAATTTTTTTTATGCTCAGTAAGTCACTTGATGATGATGTTTTGTTTTCATTGTGTCCTATTTATAGTATATTTAGTTGACTACTTCATATATATATATATATATATTGGGAATCTTGTAATATAACTATTTTGTTTTTATCCTATGTTCCTTCTACCAAACAAATTTAACAAAGTCAAACTAGCATTAAATGAAAGAGAAAAATATATAATTATGTAATTTTTACTTTGACTAATATGATTGAATCATAAAATTTATTTAAACATAAAAAAATTATTTTCAATGTAATGAATTACTCATCTAGAGAATAAAATATCGCACAATCAAATAGAGGCTAAAGAATTTGAAGTTTATTAGTTGTGAATATTTTTCTTAAAATAATATGTTATTCGGTCTCGAACTAATAATTTTCATGTTAGTTCAACTTCAAAAAAAATGAAATGTTTTAATCATTAAACGCCCCTCTTAAAAAAGGCTATGTTTCGTCAAGTACAGATAATTAATGTAGAATACAAATATCATTTTAATGAGAGACTATTAATCAAAAGAAAGGTATAGGACATGAAGAAGAAGGAGGCAATAAGAATTCCTATTTAGTTAATGCCTTGTTGTAAGTCACTTAAAAATAGGAGTTAGAATTCCAGTATTATATTTAAAGGAAGAACCAAAGTGTCCCAACTTTTATTGTTTCTTTTTATTTCATCCCATGAAAAATTTTCAATTTATGCTTTAACTAGTTTATAAAATTTGACCTTGAGGAGGTTGTTGCCCACATTCACACCATGAGTCATAACAATAATAGGGTGGGATATTATAATACTAGAATTTTGGTCTACAACAACAGTTTCATATGTGTTGCAATAAGACCTAAAAGTGTAAACTTTGTACTATTAAGTAACCTTTAGTTAGTCAAACAATTTAACCAGCATGCCTTTTAGTCTTTGACACAAACATTTTACTAGTTTTTTGCTTGTTGCAAAATGAAAGTTGTATCCAGCAACCTGAAATGGCTCAGATTGAAACTGTTTTTATTTTAGTGGGTGTAGGGCTGGTTGGGCAATACAAATGGCTCAAAAATTGGTAATATAGCTTTGTATTGAAAGAGAGACATATTAAAAAAACACATTCAAGGGGAATATATAATTTAATAAACATGACACATGACACTCAAATATAGCAACATTAGCAGTGTACCAAAGTATACCGTAATATCTCCAAAAAAAATCAACGGAAGGAATTTTAAAAACAAAATATGAAGGGACAAAACGTGAAGACTTTATTCAAACCCATCCAATTCCCCATAACTAGTTAAATTAAAGCTATGGAAGTTATCAAGGTTGACCAAAATCAACAAATGACTAGTTCAAAATAGGCCTTCACCGGCATGAAGAACCAATATCCTCCCTCGAAAAAATCTAAAATAACATTGTGTGATGATGCTCATCTAATATTTCGTAAGTAAGCAGAACGAACATTACTCCCTACGCCAATTCTAATAGCCGACCATGAAAAAATATTCAAAGGCATCTTAAATCACACGCATACGCCAAGCACACAAGTTACAGAGAAGGAAATGTGCTTGCAAATTATTTAGCCAATATGGCTTTTGACACTTCAGGCAGGTTTGAGATTCATGGTCTTTCAGATCTGCCAAGTCAAGCGAGGATGATCCTTAATTTAAACTAACAAAAAGTTACTAATCTTCTCATAAGGACCAACATCAGCGTAGATACACACACAAATTGTCTACAAACTAGCACTTACAACAACAGTTCATGTATGTCAACAATAGGCTAGCCCTTTAGTGCTTAATATTAACCGTTTTCAACCGTCAAACAATTTCACTAACAAATAAGAGCCATAATAATTTCACAATTGAAGATGGAACACTAATGAGAGAACAATAATTCAAAGACTTTAACATTTTCACAACCAAAACATTTGGAAAAGGAAAAGAATAGTCCAAGGTTCTCTTCCTACTTTACCCTAAATAATCAAAACAGGGTCCTGATCGAGATAAAGTTTTACACAAAAAGTGAGTAGAAAACTCAACATTCAATTGGAACAGCTATAATTGAATATGGATGAAATAATTAAGTGAAGAAGAAGAAAAAGAATAAACGACATACCTTGATTGTTTTTGCTAGAAGATGGACGATTCAACGGTTGCATAGCTTCTTGTGGTGACTGAGCACCTACTGATTTTTTTAATAAGAAATCAAGGAAGAACAATCTTCAAAAGTGATTTTTAGATTTGTTTTTTCTTTAAACTAATGCTACAAGCCTATAACAATCATAAAAATTAAGGAAACCATGGGTTTATGTTGGTAAATTTGCAGGTTTAAGCTTAGAAGGACATAATCTAAATCAAGTGCTAGTAACATGGTGGACAACACTGATAGGTCATAAGCTTCAATAAATTATAAAGGTTATGCCTGCAATAATACTATGGGGAATTTGGAATAGAAGAAATATCATTGGACATAGGGAAACATGACATATAACAGAGTTGTTTCAGGTTACTCTAAATGTATGGCAATTTGTAATGAAATTTTTTTCAAGTTTGAAATAATTCCCCACCAACTGGTAAGACATGGTATAATTCTTAGAGGATTGCAAGACAAATTGATTATAAGAGGATCATTGGAAGCCCCCAAATGCAAATAACATTATGTGTAACATAGATGGTGCAAGTAAAGGTAATCCAGGCAAGAGTTCTTATGCTTATTGGCTAAGATATCAAGAATGTAACCTCATCTATGCACAAGCACAAGAGATATCTGAAAAATATACTACAAGAAAAATGAGAGATACCCTTAAATATTAAAATTATTGTGGAAGACTCTCTAGTTCTCATGAAAAACGCGACAATTAACATTGAGAACATATATAGGGAAGTGACTTCATTAGCTTACTATCTAGCTAATCATGCATTTGAGGTGGAAGGATGGCAACAACATAATACATTTCGAGAGTTACCATCACAGGGAGGAATTTTCTCTGTTTGAACAAACTGGAAGTACCAAATTTGAGAATCAAGAGAAAGATAACTAGGTGAATAATTATTTTATAATTCATGAGCAGATACAAGTCCATTTCAAGAAGAAATCAACCAAGGATAAACTATAAAAAAAAGTCACAACACAGGCTACATGCTATTATAACAGAAAATAGACCTAAAATAATGTCAAACAATAGCACTTTTATAATTTAATGGAGCAAAAAGAAGAGGTACTTCAACAATTAGAAGAAATCAGTAAAGAAGAAAAGGGGAAAATCAGAAGTATGATGATGATATCCAAGAAATTATCCACCCATGGAACTTCACAACAACTTATATACATCGATAAATCGGAAGAATCTAACTGAGAAATGCAAAAAATGGGGAACATTTACAAGTTATAGCCATGGCTATAGCTCAAGCAACCATGGCGGACTCGGGCGGAGGCAGGAAGTGCTGGCGGAGTAGATGGTGCAGTGCTCTAGATGGTGATGATAGGCAGACACGATCACTTTTCGAACAACTAGCAAATTTTAGTTTATTCCATTTTGATGTTAATTTATCTCCTATTTCTTGTTGCTTTAACATAAATCTTCAACAATAACAAAAGTGAATTTTTGATATCCTACTCAAGTGAGAGGTGAAATCAATGATACAAGGGTATTCAAACCCAGTTGAATAAATCACGGACAAGAAATACAACATCAATGTCAAGTTAAATATAGTCTAGAGAAGTCAATTTCTCCATAACTCCAACAAAAAATTAAACCTACAATAGCTACAACTTAATGGAAAAAAACCCACAATCAGAGAAATACATAAAATACGCTAACCACGCCCAGACATTAAAGACAAAACAAGATATTCAAAAAGAAAACCTCAAAATCTCAAACTTGTAGTTTTTTCAGATAAAACCTCAAAGATCGAAGAACCGAACCTCCAACAGTTGAAGAACAAAACCTCCATTTACTTAGATTTTACAAGAAAACATACAATCCTCCATTTCATTAGATTTCACAAGAGGTTTGAAGAGGGAAATGGGTTTATGTTTGCCCTAAAATGACAGACATGAAGAACTTACCATAAGATTAATATCCCTGCCAAGCTCCACAGCTTCTGTTTTCTATCAATCTACTCTGTTTTCTACTTTATCTGCTCCACAAATAGATTAAAAATTAAGTCAAAGAGAAGAAGAGTGACAACTTTTGTGTTCTGTTTGTCGAAGAGAGGGGAAAGGAGCGTTGTTTGCCTCGTTTGTATGTATATCTGATAAAGAGAAAAAGTAAATTGTATTTACAAAATTAATTTTTTTTAAAAATAGAATGAAAAGCTTTTGGCGGGTTCAACCAAAATAAGAGTGGGAAATTATGGAGGAATTTAATAACTGTTCCAATAGAAAAATATTTGCATTAAATGTTGCCATAGATAACTTTGTAACCGTTGCAATATGTAGATCTATTGCAACAATTTTTACACAACGGCAACGGATTTATTACTAAGTCGTAGCAATAATATCCAATACTTTTGGCAACGGATCAAACTGTTGCAATAGCCCCTCTATAGTAACAATTTCTTAAGCTATGCTAAAAAATCCGTTGCCGTAGGCCTAATTTCTAGTAGTGTTACCACCAAGCTATTTAGAAATGGGTGTCAATTTTGCACTAACATATAAAGCACATTCACAATTAATTGGTGTCAGTTTCTTATTATTCATATAATAAAATGCACTCAATTAATTGGCCAAGTATTTACACGTAACAACCCTCTAGGTCATTTATATGAAAATGACTTGATTTCATTGTTACGGCTTACAAGCATTCCTATAGCGACCTAATTCATTTATGACCGTCTTAATCCCTAGGCCACTAAAGCCATTGCTTGGGGCCTCATATATTTTGGGGAGCCATTTTTAAAAAAATCAATTGTTGGGGTACTAATGAGTGTTATGATTTGTGGTCAGGAAATTGCATATGAGATGAAAATAAACTTGAATTTCGTAAGAAACAATTTGATGTAAATATGGATAGCGAAGTCACCAAGTCCCTTGAAGAATCTTTTAGTGTTTATTGCTTTATATATGTAGGGTAGATCAAACTATTTTTTCACTTCAAAATAGATTCGAACCAATTAAAGCATATGAAAATATTTTTGATTTCTTATTTAGTGGTAAATTATTGAGATCAAGAGATGATGAGAATTTAAAAATATTGTCTTAACCTAGCACTTTCTTTAACATGTAAGATATTGGTTTAGATTTATTTCTTGTATTAAAAGTGTTAAGGAAAATAATACAAGTAGAATATAATGATCTAACGAAAATACTCAATCAAATAAAAAGACTTGATTCTTTTCCAAGTACGCATATTGCTTATAGAATAATGTTAACAGTTTCTTTAACCGTTAGAGCAGCCGAAAGAAGTTTTCCAAAATTTAAATTGATTAAATCTTCTTTAAGATCAACAAAGTCTCAAGAGAGGTTGAATGAATTAGCTGTATTACCATTTGAAAAAGAATTATTAAAACAAATTGATCATGAAATAGTACCTAATGACTTCGCATCTAATATAACTAGAAAAGTAGATTTAAATAATAATTTATGATGAAAAAAATATTAGGGTCCCTCTCTTCAGTTTCGCTTTATGCCCCAATGTTGTTGAGTCAGCCTTGCATCCCTTTCACATGGTTGTTAATTTGATTTGTCAACAAATTTATTTGTTTTAGAGCTTATGAAACATGAACAGTGGAGATTAATCAAAAGTTCATGAAAATGACTTCAAAAATGCAATTATAAATGTTCTATTAGCTCCACTTTGTGTGGATCATGAGGCTTCTATGCCAATTTCAAGACCCATTGTTCATTTTGGCAAAAATGGAGATTGGGTGGGACTCACTTTTTTTCGAGATGACCTTGGTTTGATAGAATATTTCGTTTGTGCGCATAGGATTCTGAATAAATCTTGAGCACCCGTTGGAGAATTATAGAAATGGACAAACTAGTTGATGTGCCTCAGCTGGTGTAACCCAGTAACGAGTTCATGTTCGGGGGGGGGGGGGGGGGGGCTTGGCCATATTCATAAAGGCTTAATTTGTATGGTTTACGATTGCGTGTCCTTGACACAATTATGAGGGTGTAGCTCATTTTACCTTTGCATTGTTATTCTCTCTTTCTCGTGATCTGATAAGACCCTAACCCGCGTTGAGCACCTTTGGACATTGTGATCATGAAGGTTTACCTCCATGGTTGCAAAATTTTATTAGTGGGCCACAATCCTGACCCTTTACCTAAAGATTAGGATGAATTAATCCGTCTCATTTCTTAAAATAAGACCATATGCGATCTATGATCTGTTCTTATACTCAAGATTGTTTTTGGTGATATCTCCCTCAATTAAGCTCCATTTTGGGTGATTCAAACTTGTGGACGTCAAAAAACTTCGTGGCTACGTGGTTTTGTTTTTGGAAAGTGTCAAGGTCTAATGACCCTTTGTGTCATCTCTTTGTGAAGCCTTTTTTGTTCGTCATTTAGAACTTTTCCATATTGACCCCAAGCCATTTACCACTTATTGGGACTAATAGTTTTGTCACCTTGTCGTTCATGTAGTTTTAATGAATTTTTAATATTTTGGAGCTTGTAAAACTTAAATAGTTGATTTCGATAAAAATTGTAGGAAGAAACGTTGGACTTTTCTTTACTTAAACAACCCAACTTTCGAAAGGTATATCTTCCTCATACGATATCGAAAATGCGCAAACTCGATGGCATTGGAAAGATCTCTCTAGCCATATCAAGATTTAACCATAACTCATCCTCATCTAGAAGTTATGGTCATTTGAAAATGACCAAAACTCACTTTCTCAACTTAGTCATTTTTTTCCAAATTTTTCCCTTTCTTCCAAAAATGAATATTTTTAGTTTCTTAGCTTATTCCTTGTTATTTCAAATTGTGAGATGTTACAATATCTCCCATTGTGATCATTCTTCCTCTAATGAGATATCTTTCACTAAGCTAAGGATAGTAACATCAAGTTCAACACTCGACAAACAAAAGCAAGTAACCATATGCTTACTCATAGTTTATAAAGTACTAGGAAGAGAATTCGTACCTTGATATGCACTATCTTCGGATTCAAAGAGATGGGGATATATCTTCTTCATATCCTCTTCAGATTTCTAAGTCGCTTCTTCAACAAATTAGTTCCTCCAAAGGACCTTGACTAATGCAACCTCCTTTGTTCTCAACTTGCAAACTTGGTGATCTAACATATGAATCGGAATCTCTTAATAGGATAAGCTATCCTTAATCCCAACATTTTCAGTAGGTACAATCAATGAAGGATAGCCCATGCACTTTTTCAACATAGAGATATGAAATACCGGATGAATTATTGCCAACTCTTGTGGTAGCTCTAAATTGTAATCTACATTGTCAATCCTATTGGCTATGCGATAAGGTCCAGTATATCGGGGGCTAAGTTTCCCCTTCTTACTTAATCTCATAACAATCTTCATGGGTGAAACCTTCAAGTATACCCAATCATCCAGTTTGAACTCCAACGGTCTTCTCCTAACATTTCTTTAGGATTTTTGACGACTTTGTGCCGTTTTCAATCTCTCTTAAATTACCTTCATCTTCTTCATATCTTGGTGAACAAGATCTGGTCCTATTAACCATGCTTCACCAACCTTGAACCATCCAATATGAGATCTACATCTTCTCCCATAAAGAGCTTTGTATGGAGCCATTTGGATGCTCGAATGGTAACTATTGTTGTAAGCGAACTTGATGAGAGGTAGGTGATCATCCCAATTCCCTTGAAATCAATCACACAAGCCCTCGACATATCTTCTAAGGTATGGATAGTACGCTTCGATTGCCCATCCGTCTGAGGATGAAAAGAAGTGATTAAGTTCAACTTTAAACCCAAATATTTCTGGAAAGATTTCCAGAACTGTGCAGTAAATTGTGCACCTCTATCCGAGATGATCGAAACTGGGACTCCATGAAGTCTCACCACTTGCTGAATATATAACTTTGCATAATCTTCTGCCGAATAAGTGGTTTTTACCGGCAAGAAGTGGGCTGATTTTTCATTCTATCGACAATCACCCAAATTTAATCATGTTGGCTGCGAGACCTTGGTAACCCTGTGATGAAGTCCATATTAATCATCTCCCACTTCGATTCCGTAAGTTCTATATTCTGAGCCAACCCTCCAGGACTTTGGTGTTTTACTTTCACTTGCTCGCAATTTGGGAACTTGACAACAAACTAAACAATGTCCTTTTTCATACCTTCCCACCAATATATATCTCTCAAATCGCGGTACATCTTTGTGGAACCCGAATGAATGGAATATTTAGAGCTATGAGCTTCCTCCATGATCCTCTCTTGGAGTCCATCCAACCTAGACACACACAACTACCTTGATACTTTAGCACACCATCTCACCCTTGTTCAAAAGCTAATACCCTTTGTTTATTAGCATTTGCCTCCAATGCAAGCAAAATGGGATCTTGGTCTTGCTTTTCTTTCAATTCTAACACTAATGAAGACTCAGTCCCATTGTCACCACTATTCCTCATTCTGTGAAATCCATGAGTCGGACTCCTAGGCGTGCAAGTCTAAACACTTCTTTTGCCAATTCCTTCTTATCTTCCTTAAGGTGGGCGGTAGTACTCATAGACAACCTGCTTAAGGCATCAACAACAACATTAGCCTTAACTGGGTGGTAAAGAATGCTCATGTCATAATTTTTAAGCAGTTCTAACCACCTCCTTTGTCTGAGATTAATCGCTCTCTTAGTGAACACATATTGTAGGCTCTTGAGATCAGTGAAAACATCCACATGAACACAATACAAATAGTGACGCCATATCTTCAAGGAAAATACTACAGCACCCAACTCTAAGTCATGGGTTGGATAATTCTTTTCATGAAATTTTAATTGTCTGGAGGCATAAGCTATAACCTTTTCATTCTGCATTAACACGCAACCCAAACCAACTCTAGATGAATCATATTACACCATAAAACCTTGAATACCTTCTGGTAAGGTCAAGAATGGAGAAGTAGTCAACCTCTTCTTCAACTCCTAAAAGCTTTTCTCATAAGCTTAAGACCATTTAAACTTAACAGTTTTCTAAGTCAACTTGGTCAAAGGAGACAAGATATATTAAAAAACCCTCAACAAACCTTCTATCGTAGCAAGCCAAATCCAAGAAACTCCTTATGTCATTTGGAGACGTGGGTCTAGGCCAACTCTGAACTGTTTCTATCTTTTGGGTATCAACTCTAATCCCATCACCGGAAACTATGTGGCCCAAGAATGCCACATACTTAAGCAAAAATTCACATTTTGAGAGCTTAGAATATAACTCCTTATCTTTGAAAGTCTGAAGGACTATTCTAAGGTGACTAGCATGATCTTCTTCATTCCTTGAATAGATTAGTATGTCATCAATGAAGACGATAACAAACATTTCTAAATAAGGCTTGAAGACTCTATTCATAAAACCCATGAATATTGCAGGCGCATTGGTCAACCCAAACGACATGACCAAAAACTCATAATGCCCATATCTGGTTTTAAAAGCTGTCTTTGGAAAGTTGCACTCTCTAACTTTCAACTGGTGTTAGCCTAATGTAAGGTCAATCTTGGAAAAGCAAGAAGCACCCTGAAGTTGATAGAATAGATCATCTATCCTTAGAAGAGGATACTTATTCTTGATGGTAACCTTATTCAATTGACGCTAAACTATACACATCCTAAGGGAACCTTCTTTCTCACAAATAAGATAGGAGCTCCCCAAGGTGATACACTTGGTCGAATGAAACCCTTATGTAAAATATCTTTCAAATGTTCTTTCAACTCTTTTAATTCTGTTGGTGTCATTCTATATGGTGGAATGGAGATAGGACGAGTATATGGAAGGAGATATATACCTAAGTCTCTCTAGACTACGGGAAGATCATCTGGAAAGACTCCTGGGAAATATTTCACTACTGGAACTGACTGAATAGGAGGTATCTCAACACTAGTGTCACGCTCCGAGCTACCCCCAAGACGTGGACACGGAACCTAGGATCACAAGTGATCCCAAGCTAACCCTGCTAGCATGATCATGAGCATACTAATGATAATAAACTATTGCGGAAGCTAAATCATACTTAAAATGAAAAGATGGGAAATACCCATATGCTAAAACTGAGATATATGAAAACTGACGAGTTTAATACAAAGAATATATTAACTCAACGCTAAGCTGAAACTAACTATGTCTGAAAATAACCTCTAAACTGGACTAGAAATACTAGAACAAGCCCCTACTAGATATAGCAAAAACTGAAACTAAATGACTAAAAGAATGAAATGAAACTCATGACTGTTGTCCTCGGAGAATGAGGACTCACCTCTGAGTCTGCTGAATTGGAGATCGTAATGCGTGATCTGGATGCTGAAAACCTGAACCTACATCACGAGAAGATGTAGCGCACGTATGCATCAGTACTTGAAGGTACTGAGCATGCAGGATAGAGTAAAGCTGAAATAAAACATAACTGAACAAGCACAAAAGCAAGTATAATAATCTGTACATGATATACTAAATTCTGAGCTAACTGGATACAATGACCAATTTATAACATGCTGAAACTGAATACTGAATATACTGATAAATGGTCAATGCAATAGAGTCTGAATGAACTGTGGGAGCTATTAATAACCGACAATAAAACCACATGAGCTAAATATGGAGTCCGATGTATACTCCCCATCGAGAGGACCCAATATACCCTGCCATAGGTATAAAGGCATGCTGGCATGATCACTAAACTGATTGCCCACAAAAGGGACTTACAACTTACTTGGATAGTAGTTCTGGGACTAATTTGGTACGCTGAACCCTAGTACAACTCGGTATTATGCTACTCCCAATGAAGTATGTAATTAACTAATTATTACTGAGTTTCTGTAAATACTGGATAGCTCAAAACTGAACATGAAAACTGAGAATGCAACAATTAATCTGGTAATTATGCATTTATAACTGAGGCATGCATATCTGAAGTAACTGAAATATTTGACCTAGCATGTGTAATTCAAGAATTAAAGAAATACATAGCTAAGGTTTTGAAATTCATGCAATAATCTGAGTAATAACATGATAATCTGATTTGGAACATATAACTAATAAATTCATGAAGTTCTGTTGAAGTTCTAGAAACCCTAGGTCTAATCATGATATGGGAATCAAGAATCTGACTGAAAACTAGGGACCCAATGGGTGAAAGGAACCTACTAGCGAAATCCCACATACCTGGTGATGAAATTCACGGAGAAACTCTTAGATTTTGTGGCTGGAACTGCTGGAACCTTGTTGCGTTCTTGAACTGGGGTTGTTGACCTTTTTCTCCTTTCTTGCTTCTAATATTTCTAAGTTTTGATTAATGATTGACTTAGGTAAGTTTTAGTTATGTTTCTAGGCTTAAACTTACTAAAACTGATGATTTAGGGTCAAAACAACGTAGCTTAGAGTTTAAACGAAGTGGGAAAAGACCAAAAGACCCCTGGGTAAGTTGCTGTCAGACCAAACGACGACCTGGACAGACGGTCCGTCGTTCAATCGACGGTCCGTCGTTTGGTCCGTAGGTTGGGCCTGTTCGACAGGCCTTTACTAAAACGAGCATAACTTCTTACTCGGAGCTATGATTTTAGCAAGGTCGGTGGGTATGGCAAGCTAATTCAATTATCTACCCGTTGATATGTCATGGGTCACCTAATAAATTTTTTGCTAAGAGTTATGATCATTTAAAGTTTACCCAACTACATTTCCCCCTAACTGTCTGCTAGTTCCCACCTACGGACCGTGGGCCCACTTACGGACCATGCTGGTCACCCGTGGTCCTTGTCAGAGAGTGGATGAAGAGGGTCTCGATCGACGGTCACGGACTACAGACCGTCGTTTGACCTACGGACCGTATGTCCGTCCGTCGATCAAGACTTAGCCAATTTTTCCCGGTTGAGTTTTTGGGAGTCTCTGATCCCATCGACGGTTGTGCAGGATGGACCGTGGGTCAGGCTACAGTCCGTCGATGGCCACGTTGGTTGCACCTGCAGATTTTTCTGAAAAATTGGTTTTTGGTCTGTTTTGGATACGGGGTGTTACAAATAGAGTCATTAACTCAGACTAAGTGATAGACACCCCTTTTGAAACTAACTTTTTTGCCTTAAGGTACAAAATGAATCTACTCTTAGGCACTACTGAACTGCTTTTCCACTCTAAGACTGGCTCATTTCGAAACTAAAACTTGACTACTAAAGTTCTACAATCAACTGAGGCATAACAAGCATGAAGGCAGTCCATACCAAGAATGACATCGAATTCTACCATGTCTAACTAAACTAAATCAGCCATGGTACTCTTGTGACTGACGGAAACAGGACAATCATGATAGACTTTTTCTGCTCGAATGGATTCACCAACAGGTGTGGAGACACTGAATGGTTCACTAAGTTGCTCATGATTAATATCAAAATTCATGAGATCATATGGAGTTACAAAAGATAAACTCGCTCCTGGGTCTAGCAATGCATAAACAGTTAAGTCATAGACTTGAATCATACCAGTGACAACATCCGGCGAGTTCTCATGCTCTTGGCGATTATTGAGAGCATACAAGCGGTTTGTTCCTCTGCCAGTACCGGAAGTAGCTCCCTAGGTGCAGCCTTGTCTGGTGGAGCAACTGATGAATATTTGGCTCTATTGCCCTTATTACCACTTCCTTGCGTGTTCTGTGGACACTCTCTCATGAAATGTCTGGTCTGACCGCACTTGAAACAACCAATGGAGACCTCACGACAAACACCAGAGTGGTTTCTACCATACTTGACACAGGCACGAGGCTTACTATCCCCCAAAACACTACCCGGTGAATATGCAGGTTTAGCTCTGGAATTCTGACCATAGCACTCACATTATTTCTTAAGTGTAGGTGCACTAGCAGATGATGGGGCATGAACCATCTGTTTCTATTGTAAGGATGACCGGTTGGCATTACTCTTCTGTTGCCTGGACTCATTCCTATCTTAGCTCTCTTATTTCAATACTCTTCTATGTCCCTCAGCTTCTCCTCTTCAACCTGCTGCACATAAACCATCAACTTGGATATGTCCATGTCGCCTGTCAGCGTTGCATCTCTGCCCTCTTTTCTTGATGCACGATCCAAAACAGCGACAAACAAGTTCATCCAACTCCTCATGTCCTTAACCACCTCAGGATCATAGTGGGATAGCTGGGTGAACTTCAACCCATACTCATGCACACTCAAGGAGTCCTATTTCAGTGTAAGAAACTCCCGTACCTTAGCCTCTTTCAATTTTCAGGGAAAGAAATGCCCCAAGAAAGCCTCTTCGAAACATCCCCAACTCGGATGTGGTGCATCTTTATCTCTGCCATCCTTCCACTGATCGAAACCAGTCCTAGCCTTATTCTTCAGTTGATATGCAGCTAGCTCAACTCGTTCATCATTAGCAACATGCATCACATCAAAAACCTTCTTCTAGTCCTTAACGAAATTCTCCAAATCCTCACTAGTGATCAAACCCATGAAACATGGAGGATTCAACCTCACGAATCCTTGAAGTGTCAACCTCTTTTTATTTTTCTCCTCTGTTCTACCCAACTTGATTGGTTACAACTTGACTGAGCATCCTTATTGCCTCTCTAAACTCAACATTAGAAACTTTTTCTTATGGTTGTACTTCAGGTGCATTGGGCAACTCTGGTTCCTCTACGTTTCTCCTAGTTGGGCAACCTCTTGCTTCTCTTCGGGGAGGCATGGTTATCTGAAACACGCAGAAGCACAAATTAGAGAGAAATTTTTAGAGATAAGCTCTAACGCACGAAAAGGAATATTAAAGAAGTGAGGAATGTCTAAATGTCGCACCCTCATAATTATAGATGTGGCGCGCTTCACGTCGATAACTAGGAATCTAAAAACACAGCTTCATAGACTCTCTAGGACTCTTGAACTCTGGGCTCTGATACCAAGTTTGTCACTCCCCGAGCCTATACCCTGGATGTGACCGACACCCAATGACCATTGGTGGCCTTGAGAGGACCCTTGGCCTAGCTTACTTAACTCAACAACAAACTTAACTCAATGAAATAAACTCATTCAATAACTTAAGTTAATAATTTGGCCAAAATGGCACTTAAGTCTCAATAACATATTGTCAGCAATACAAAGAATGAGAGACGCAAATGCTAACTTTCTGACTGTCTATCTATGAAGCCTTCTAGAACTGAGATGGATATTGGGATAGACCCCACAATATCCTAATAAGGAAAAATACTGTAAAAGCAATAAAAAGAGTCCTCTAGAATGCAAGGAGGCTCACCACTGACTCTAGAGTGCTCAACTGGATCAACGGTGCGCCGAATGTCGATCCTCATTACCTGCTCTGCATCATGATACGATGCATGTTAACCGGTATCAGTACATTGAATGTACGAGTATGCGAGTTGGAATGCTAAATGACTTAAGCTTGAAAAGAGTAAGAATGAATTCTTACCTTGGCTCTGCTCAACTTATGAATAACATAACTCAATAACACTAACTCATTTCAATATAAAGCGATTTAAAAGCAAGTCCAATATAAAGAAAAGCCGTTTGAATACATGTTGTGATTTCTGAATGCATACAAGGATAGAAATAACTCTTAGATGTATGTAAAAATACAAATAAACTAATGTATATATATAAATACATTTAAATTCTATGGGAGTTTCTCTAACCGACAACCATCACTAAGAGCTACAATCATGATACAATGATTTACCTTACGCTGCCAACACATCCTATACCCGGCCAAAGGTATAAAAACTGAACTGCCTAATGGATCCACTAGTCTATTGCGAAAAGGGTTCATCTAAAAAGTATGACCCTTTTCTACCCATGGTGGTTACATGGTTTATGCATGGGGGCTGTGAGTTGTCTAAGCTCTCCCCCATATCGGTGCTCAATATTACTCCCAAAATATACTGGCTCTTATGTTTTAAAAACATACTGATTTTGTGGTTTGATATTAATGCTTAAAATACTTAGCTCAAAGGCTATCTTTGAAATCTTAGTTTCCCTACTTGCTTCATTTAGAAAGTTATTTCTCTTTAACTGAAAACTAGCCAGAAGGCTCTTTGGAAATATCAGTTTTCCTTCTTTTTAAATGTGAAAACATTTTAAGTTCTTTTGGGAATAGTTAGTTCCCATATACTGCTTGGAATACTTTACTTTACTCTGAACTGGACTCGATCTTAAGTCTTAAAACGACGCTTAGACATTTTTGAAAGACTTATAAAACTTGAAATGAACTTCTTCTACTTATCCTTTGTCCTTAATCAATCTGATCTTTAAGTCTTAAAATAAGTTTAAAGTATTTGCAAAAGACTTCATGAAAGGACTTTAGGAATTCACTAGACTCGGCTCTAACTTTTCCTTGAATTTGAAGTTATGGATTAAAGGTTGTAAATTCGTGTTTTTGGATGATTTCTATATGATTAGAAGCCATTTAGAGTAGTTAGAATCATAAGGAAGTAAAACACCTTAGAAGGGCTTAATCGGACTGAAATACGAAAACTGGGCAAAAAATGCCAATTTGGGCGCGTTCGGGGCGCACCGTGCCAGACCCATTGGTTTGAGGCACCATTCTAGCCCACTGCAGGCGCACTGCCGCAGGCCCTCTGGCGCAGATAGGGCGTGCCATGCCTGGTGCTATCCATGTGTGCCTGTATGATTTTCTCCTCTCGTTTTCTGATTCTAAATCGCTCAAACCTCCATAGTTCTTTTCCCAAACCCTTAGGATTATAAGTACCTTCAATAACCGACAGATTTAACTTGAAAAACAACCCTGAATTTCAAATAATAGCAACAATAGGCACTTCAACAACTCAATTAACAAGAATTCAACCATGTCTTTCAAGAACTTCACTATTCTCATTCAGCCAATCTCAAAAATCAAAGGATTGAAGAAAGATTGGTGTGTGGGTGAACTGATCCAACACTAAAAAATCTCACATACCTTGGCAGGGATCACCCCGATGAATTCCACTCGCTAACCTTGGCGTTCTTGGCGAATCCTTGACCTTTTCTCCCTTTTCTTCTTCTTTTTCTCTTCTCCAAGCCCTAAGCGTGATTTTGATTTTCTAATCTGAATTAAAACTTGTTTTTATCTGAAATAAATCCAAAAAATGAAATAGGAAATTAATTGGTGAAAATACTAGTTTGCCCTTCCTTAAATTTTGAATTGGCTTTCCTTACTTAAAAAACCCACTTCCGATAGGCATATCTTCCTCTTACGATATCGGAAATGCACAAACTCGGTAGAGTTGAAAATATATCTCCAAGGTCTTTCCAACCATATCAAGAACTACCCTAACTCATCCTGAACTAGAAGTTATGGTCGTGTGAAAATGACCAAAACTCACTTTCTTAACTTAGTCAATTTTCCAGTTTTTTTCCTTTCTTTCCAAAAATGAATATTTTTAGTTTCTTAGTTTATTCCTAACTATTTCAAATTTTGAGATGTTACACACATTTTCCGGCTTTGTTGAAAGGTAGGTTAAAGCTATTATTTTTCTTCTAGCATGATCGTAAAGATCTAAGCTTTTTATAGTTGTTCTATTGACATTATTTGACTTGTAGCCTTGTCCTACTTTGTTGGCTACCTCCAAATGATATAACGTCTACCGGTGACACTCAACTCTATTATTTGTGGACAAGAAAAACATGTTATGATAAAAGTTTGATCAATTATGATTACTTGTTATTTTCTTGATATATTGTCGTCTAACTTCTAGAAGCTTGTTTTGGCCTCAACAAACACATACACTAGCATACATATTCATTGTTATATTATGCCTACCCTTTTAGATCTATGGGTCGGCCGACCCCGAACAATTACAGGAGTATAGAGAAGCTATACTTGTGCATTCCACTAAGCCTTAACAAGATAGATGAGAAATCACTCAAGGCAGGGTAGACCGTGCCTATGATCATGGTAGACCAAGTCGTCGAGCAGAGTAGTCCGTGTCTATAGGTTAGGTAGGTTGTACCTACGGGGTAGCACTGTGTATTGTACCAAAGAGCCTCAGAATTGCATTCACAACAACAAAAATAACTTTTAGAGATAATAAATAGACACATTAATAAAGTGTGCTAAAGTCTTTACCGGCATTAGTTAAGTGTTACTAGATCCAGTGTCGCTAAATCCTTTAGGGAGACATACAAAGAGTTTCCTCTAAAAATACATATTTAGCATTAATTGCTAATTAATTGCCTTTAAAGTTAATTTTTATATAAAGATTGATTCTTGGAAGATGTACATTCAG
Organism: Solanum sitiens; assembly: GCA_016801875.1. Taxonomy (NCBI): domain Eukaryota; kingdom Viridiplantae; phylum Streptophyta; class Magnoliopsida; order Solanales; family Solanaceae; genus Solanum; species Solanum sitiens. Next base: position 83,098 of record JABWTJ010000819.1, on the reverse strand, counting down.
ATGGTTTAGAACAGATTGTCATCGGGATCCAGGTTAGGGGGCTAATATGGGTATTTAGCCATTATTACTCTCGTTAGGACCTAAAGGGATTGCGTGTTTTTTGTACCTACCAGGGCTATGGGGGCCATGTTAGGTAATTGCTTTTTATGTGCTTATAATTTATTGTTATAGGGAGATTACATATTTTACTTGTATTACATCCCTACCCTTTTCGTTCAATACTTTTACTTTAGTATAGAGAAATGCTACTAAAAAGAAATAAAAATCTGAGATTATTTATCAAAATAAAGGTATATGACATAAAGAAGGAAACAATAAGCTTTCGGAATTGGCTAATGCCTTGTTGCAAGTTACATAGAAACAGAATAGAAGGAAACAATAAGCTTTCTTATTTGGGTAATGCCATGTTGAAAGTTACATTGAAAGAGAAATTAAATTCCAAATATATTCTTCCTTTCTATTTCACGCTATGAATTTTAATTCTTCAATTTATGTTTTCACTAGTTTTTGTAATTCTACCTTTGGGAGGACGATGCCCACATTCACACCATTCACCATCACAAAAATAGGGAGGTATATCGCCACAAAGACGTTTACAGTCTGCGTCTGTCTTGCAACAACACCTGGGTATGTCTTTTGCTTCAACCTTTGGCGAGACACCTATCAAATTAAATGTTAGAATCTATAATTAATAGAAAAATACATTTCATATTTCAGCACAAGAAGCTTTTCAAAATTAACTTAAAAAATATTAGAGAGAAGTGCATGATACTCCATTACTAATAGATCAAATCAAGTAAAAGACTTACATATCCCTATCATCGTAAACATGAGGAAAAAAACCCACACTTTGAAAGACATATCTTAATTTTTTTTGTATGCTCAGTGAGTCACTTGATGATGATGTTTTGTTTTCTTTGTGTCCTATTTATAGTATATTTAGTTGACTATTTAATCTCTCTCTCTCTCTCTATATATATATATATATATATATATATATATATATACATATACTATTTTGTGAATCTTGTAATATAACTATTTTATTTTTATCTTATGTTCCTTCTACCAAACAAATTTAACAAAGTCAAACTAGCATTACATGAAAGAGGAAAAATATAATTATGTAATTTGTCCTTTGACTAATATGATGGAATTACAAAATATATTTAAACTTAAAAATTAATATTTTCAATGTAATAAATTACTCATCTAGAGAATAAAGTATCGCACAATCAAATAGAGGCTAAAGAATTTGAAGTTTATCAGTTGTGAATATTTTTCTCAAAATAATATGTTATTCGGTCTCGAACTAATAACTTTCATGTTAGTTCAACTTCAAAAAAAAATGAAATGTTTTAATCATTAAACTCCCCTCTTAAATAAGGTATGTTTTGTAAAGTACATATTATTAGTGTAGAATACAAATATCATTAGAGACTATTAATCAAAAGAAAGGTATAGGACATGAAGAAGGAAGCAATAAGAATTCTTAGTTAATGCCTTGTTTTAAGTCACTTAAAAATAGGAGTTGAATTCCAATATTATATTTTGAAAGGAAGAAACATAGTGTCCCAACTTTTATTATTTCTTTTTATTTCATCTCATGAAAATTTTTCAATTTATCCTTAACTAGTTTATAAAAATTTGACCTTGAGGAGGTTGTTGCCCACATTCACACCATTCTTCATAATAATAGTAGGGTGGGATATCACCACAAAGGTAATTAGAAATGGGTGTCAATTCTGCAATAACATATGGATGTATAGAAAGCACGTTCACAATTTATTGCTGTCAGTTTCTTATTATTCATATATTAAAATGCGCACAATTAATTGGCCAAGTATTTACACGTACCAACCCTCTAGGTCATTTATATGAAAATGACTTCATTTCATCGTACGGCTTACGAGCATTTCTATAGCGACCCAATTCGTTTATGACCGTCTTAACCCCTAGGCCACTAAAGTCATTGCTTGAGGCCTCATATATTTTGGGGGCCCATTTTTAAGAAAATCAATTACTGGGGGTACAAATGAGTGTTATGATTTGTGCAAAGGAAATTGCATATGAGATTAAAATAAACTTGAATTTCATAAGAAACAATTTGATGTAAATATGGATAGCAAAGTCACCAAGTCCGTTGAAGAATCTTTTAGTTTTTATTGCTTTATATATGTAGGGTAGATCTAACTATTTTTTCACTTCAAAATAGATTCGAACCAATTAAGCATATGAAAATATTTAAATTTCTTATTTAGTGGTAAATTATTGAGATCAAGAGATGATGAAAATTTAAAAATATTTTCTTAACCTAGATCATTCTTTAACATGTAATAGTTCTTCTGATATTGATGGTTTAGATTTATTTTTTGTATTAAAAGTGTTAAGGGAAACAATACAAGTAGAAGATAATGATCTAACGAAAATATTCAATCAAATAGAAAGACTTGATTTTTTTCCAAATGCTCATATTGCATATAGAATAATGTTAATAGTTTATGTAACCGTTACCTCAGCAGAAAGAAGTTTTTTGAAATTTAAATTGATTAAATCCTCTTTAAGAAGCTATATTACCATTTGAAAAAGAATTATTAAAACAAATTGATCTTAAAAAAGTACCTAATGATTTCACATCTAAAATAGCTAGAAAAGTAGATTTTAAATAAAAGTATATATATGATGAAAATAAAATAAAATATTACGGTCCCTCTCTTCAATTTCTCTTTAGGCCCTCAATATTGTTGAGTTGGCCTTGCCTCAGAGTCACATGGTCGTTAATTTGATTTCTCAACGAATTTATGTGTTTTAGTGCTTTTGAAACGTGAACAGTTGACTTCAATCAAAAGTTCACGAAAATGACCTCAAAAATGCAATTATAAAGGTTCTATTAGTGTCACGACCCAAAATCGAGCCGCGAGTGGCACCCACACTTATCCTACTATATGAGCGAACCAACCAATCTAAAACCCCAACATATTGAACAAAAATACAAAGCGGAAGACTTAAAACTCATTAACGAAATCAATTAAACAACTTCTAAAATTTATAACTCATTATCCCCAAAATCTGGAAGTCATCATCACAAGAACATCTATCCTCAAGTTACTAATCTAAAAGTATCTAAGAAGCTAAAATAAATAAAAGGCTAGTCCATGCCGGAAGTTCAAGGCATCAAGACTTGAAGAGAAGATCCAGTCCAAGCTAGAAGCATTAGCTCACCCTGAAATCCGGTGTAGTGAAGACTGGCTAGAATTGCTGTTGAGTTGAAGACGACGGTACGTTTGCTGCATTCCCCCAAATAACAAAGAAAGAAACAACAAGTAGGGGGTCAGTACAAAACACAAGTACTGAGTAGGTATCATCGGCCAACTCAAAATAGAAAACAGTATATATCAGTTCATATCATAAATCAACTACAATACTCAACATGTAGCAACAAGTACTATAATCATCAATAAGTACTACCAAGTTCATCCATGAGGACTCAAGCCTCAATACCACACTCATTTGGGAAATTAGGTTCATTACATTGAGTATATTTTAATATCTCTCAAGATTCATTATCTTTCTTCCTCTTGTGTCGGTACGTGACACTCCGATACTATGTGTCGGTACGTGACACTCCGATCCCTAATTC
>JABWTJ010000819.1:0-73024 GCA_016801875.1 Solanum sitiens | reverse complement strand
TTATACCAAGGCATCATCAATCTCATTACTTTAGTTCATCAAGCCTTCTTTTATACCAAGGCATCATCAATAACAAGGTGAAATAGGGTTTCTTCAAGATTTTGGATTCAAAAGCTTCATTATGCTTATTTTATCACAATCACATAATCACATTCATGCAAGCATACAATTAAGCATATAGAAGGGTTTACAATACTACCAATACATATCATTCGCTATTAAGAGTTTACTACGAATAGTATCAAAAACCATAACCTACCTCCACCGAGGATTCGTGATCAAGCAAGCAATCTCTCAAAGCTTTTTGTTTCCTCTTCGTTTGTCTCTCTCTATCGATCGTTCCTCCCTCTCTCCTTGTTCTTTCTATTTTTCTTATTCAAAACCCTCTTTCTTTTACCCTAATTAGCATATAATTAAGTATAAAAGATGAGGAATTAACCCACTAATTAACTCAAGGTTATCTCCTTTACACCCCCAAGAAATTGAGTTATTAATCTTAACCCACGAAATTCATAATTATAGCAGGAATAGTCCAAAACGCCCCTTTAAAACTTACCCAGAAATCCGACCCAGACTGGGATTACGCAACCTGTGACGGCCCGTCGTGCCGGCGACGGTCCGTCCTGCAGGTTCGTCACAACCTTCAGAGACTCAATTTCCTTGATGAGTCTGAGACGGTCCGTCGTGCCTACGACGGTCCGTCCTGCACTTCCGTCACGACGGACAGAGAATTGCTCCCAGTACCCAATTCTCAAGAGTTGAAGTGTTTTGAAACTGAACCTCACAACGGTCCGTCGTGTCTATGACGGTCCGTCCTGCAGGTCCGTCACAGAGTTCAGAGAGTCGATTTCAGCACTCAAATATAAGAATTCCAAGTGTTTTGGAACGAGACACCCTCGACGGTCCGTCGTGGTATCCGTCGTCTCAGACAGTTTTTCCAGAAATAAAATCTGCTGCTCAAAACGACTAAGCAGGTCGTTACAATTAGCTCCACAACATTGAATTTCATCTAGAACGACCTTTTGTGTGGATCATGAGGCTTCTATGCCAATTTCAAGACCCATTGTTCATTTTGGCAAAAATGGAGCTTGGGTGGGGACGACTCACTCTTTTCGAGATGACCATGGTTTGAAGTTTTGATAATTTCAAATTTGGTTTGATAGCATATTTTGTTTGTGCGCATAGGATTCTGAATAAATCCTGAGCCCCCCCTTGGAGAATTCTAGAAATGGACAAACTAGTTGATGTGCCTCAGCTGGTGTAATCCAGTAACGAGTTCATGTCCGAGGGGTCGGGGGGTTGGACACATTCATAAAGGCCTTATTTGTATGGTTTACGGTTGTGTGGCCTTGACACATTATGAAGGTGTAGCCTATTTTACCTTCGCATTCGCATGCTCTCCTTGTCGCGATCGTGATAAGACGCTAATCCAAGTTGGCCACCTTTGGACTTTGTGATCACGAAGTTTGATCTCCATGGTTGCGAGGAACATTTTATAAGCGGACCCCGATCCTCACCCTTTACCTAATGATTACGATGAATTAATCCGTCTAATTTCTTAAAATAAAACCATATGCAATCTGTTCTTATTCTCAAGATTGTTTTTGGTGATATCTCCCTCAATTGAGCTCCATTTTGGGTGATTCAAAATCGTGGACGTCAAAAACCTTCGTGGCTATGTGGTTTAGTTTTTGGAGAGTGTCACGGTGTAATGACCCTCTCAGTCATCTCTTTATGAAGGCCTTTTTGTTTGTCATTTATAAATTTTCCATATTAACCCCAAGCCATTTACGACTTATTGGGACTGATAGTTTTGTCACCTTGTCGTTCGTGTAGTTTTAATGAATTTTTAATATTTTGGAGCTTTTAAACCATAAACAGTTGATTTCGATTAAAATTGTAGGAAGAAAACCTTGGAAAAATATTCTCATGGTTCCATCAGCTTTGGAAGGTTTTTTTCAGACTAGTGGCATGATAGACACAGATCCTATGGCTTTCGGTGCAAGTTTATGCAATTAGGTATTTTAGCTTTTAAGTTTAGGCCTAAGTTTGACCTTGACCAACATTCTTGGTAAACATTCCTAGATTAGATTTTTTTCCGGTGCGGTTAGCTTCTAAGTGTTGAATTTGGTCTGAAATGTCCCTTTTAACAGATCCCGAGGTTTTGAGCATATTGTTGTTGAATTTGTATGGGTAGTGCTAAATGCATGATATTGAATTGTACCTATGAGTTAGGATAGTTGATATTGTTAAATAGATTTTATGTTATTGATGACTTACAAAAAGTTTTTATTTTATGTAAGTTCATTACATGCGTTCGAGAATTTCGTAGAGAGACAGAGTAGAGAGACCATGTTCGAGAATTTCGTAGGTACTCTAAGATCAGAGGTTGTACGCTAAGCTACAAAAGTGTAAGGTTTGGTGGCATTATATGGCCTTGTTAAGATTTATTACATCAGATGTTGGTATTCATGTTGACTTACAAAAGATTGAGGACGAAAACTTGGACTAGACTCACGGGCACGATAGAAGTACATAGCTTTGTGTGGATAGTTGTATATTCCATAATATAAGGTGTGTGGAAGGATTTTCATCACTTTCAGCACCTAAGTGTGTGTTTGGTAGGAAGAGAAAATGTTTACTGTTTTCTCATGTTTGGTTAGTTTAAGTGTTTTGGAAAATGTATTCCAAATTAACTCATTTTCCTCAAATTTAAGGAAAATGACTTCCCTTCAAATCTTATGGAATACATTTTTCATAAACTCTCTTCCAACTTCAAATTACATATTTTTTTGGTTGAAATAATCAATTTATTTTGTCGCTACCCTCAAACAAGCCCCCTTCCCAGCCCCATCCACCCCCTAAAAAATAATTTAAGTTCATTTTCCTCCCTGATGCTCATGTGTTCATGAATTAGCCCGAAGGCTCCTTTTCATACCTTTAAATTTTGTTCATGTCATGAGGTTACAGATCATGTATCATATCTTTGCATTCATGAGAGATATATATATCACATCATAATATTATAGTCAAGAAAATATAAGATAGCATCATAAGATTTATATTTGGAGAATTTCTTCATCATTGAAGGGTTCAGAACATAGAATTTTCAAGAGTTCATCAATAAAATATCAAGAAACTATTAAGAAGTTATAAAAAAATTATTAAGAAATCATTAGAATTAGTTTTAAAGATTAAAACCATTTAGATTCTTTTATGGAGGATTCTGATGGAAAAGTATATGCACAATGGAAGCATGTCAGAATCTTTACTGCTTACATGAATAAATAGATAACCAATACCATTTATGCTAGAACACAAAAACATACTGAAATTTAATTCGATAAATACCTCTGGAAGCATGAACAAATATCTTCAAGCGAATCACCAAGTTAGACAGACCTTCAAGCGAATCTACAAGATAGTTATGGTCTTCTACAGTGATCCCAAGTTCACATTCGAACTCTCTCAATACTTGGGTGGACAAGTATGATACAAAGCTAATCATCTTTCTAAAGTTAGAAGAATCCCTGATTATAGAGCTTTCTTCCCAATCCAAAGAGTAGAACAAAATCCACGTTATTTTTCTTCAACCGAAAATTTACACGTTAGTTTTCTTATATAAGAAAACTCACGCTCATCTCCCATTTTCCCTTTAGAAATAGGATTCTGAGTTCTAGTTAAATATGGGCACTATAGGGACCCCATAATTAATTACCGAGGCTTCCTATTATGGAAATAATTCCAAATAATTAATTTGAATTATTCTTACGATGATAAATTACAAACCATTCCACTAGAAATTTGTAATTGCACTCCTCCATTTATACTTCTAAATTCCCCATTAAACACTTTATGTAATTCCCTATAGATTACATATACTAATCGATAAATTAAATTACTGACGAATTCAATTTAATGATTAATTTTCTTTAGAGTACTGCAAAACTTATTTCATGTGTTGGATTCATAAATCCACTTACAAGGTTTGACACGATAAAAACTTATAAGTTTCTCAAAAAAAGGCATATCAATCAATCTCTATAACGAGACATGGATTCCATCAACTAACTTATTATTTCACCAATATATATTATTATCATCCAACTTACCAAACATATTGACCCATCTCAGAATCTCACCTTTTAATAAATCAAAACGATAATTAATATATACAAATCATAATATTTATATCAAGATTAAGAATATAAGTACATTTAATAGTTTAGAGAATATGTTTTTGTCAGTCAGTCTAAAACAACTATCTCTCTCGGTCCCGTTCAATACATACAAAATGAACTAGCACAAGAAGTTGAAACTATATCGTTCTCATAATCAAGATAAATTACATATAATCTTGTGCTACAATCGTACTGATGACATGTACAATTTTCATTCTAGATTGTGTACAAAAAGCTTTATACTTATAAGAACCGATGATTTAATCCTCTGTGTATAAGCTAAAACTCTACACACTAAATCATCTACTATATAAGTAAATAGACACCATAAACGAGTATATAATTTATTAAAATTGGGCAAATATTTATTCTATAATAAATATTATATGTTAACATATGGTTAATAGTATATATCCCAACAGATTCTTGGCATTTTATAAAAAATAAAGAGTGATTCAAAAATATAGCCCTAACTTTTTCATGGAAGATATTCTAAAAACATGAATACATAACTCGTCGGAAAGAACGAAATGTTTCCACACGTGGAGATATGCTCCAAATTCTAGAGAAGTAATCCATCGATAAGTAAACAGATGGAGTTCATGGTAGAAGGTATTAATTTGTTAGGATGAAGAAATCATCAATATTTTAGGGCCAAATCATCAATATGAGAAGAAATTCATATGTTATATTATATGTGTTTAACAGGATGGTGCTGCTAAGTGGTGCATTCACTTTATAAGAAGAGATTTAAGCCTAACAATTCTAGGAGGTTAGTTTTTGAAATTTTAGTGTTGATATTACATTTTAATATCCTGATCGTAGAATACTGAAAATAAGGCATTATGTAATTGCATCATAATTTAATTGTCATTCATACATTTCTCTCTCTTGTTACACAGATGTTATGCTTAAAGATAGGATCATTGTATATGATTTGGCTCGACAAAGAATTGGATTGGAAAATTATAACTTTAAGTAGCATTTTCATGATTTGATTTCGATATTGTTAAATAAATTTGATGGTATTCATGACTTAAAAAAAGCTTTTATTTCATGTAGGTTCATTGCCTGTGAACATATCTATAACCTCTGGCACATATGATGTTACTCGGGCTAGAACCATCTATCATATGCTAGAGATAATTTTATTCATCCTTTACCTATTTTGGAGCCAATGATTAATTTCATGTTTGTGTAGCTTTACTCTAGATTTCTCTTGTATTGTTGACTCCATCATATAACCAAAAATAATAATAATACTATTAAATAATAGGAGGAACATGTAAGAGGAAAAATTATGTAAAAAGAAAAGTTCACCTTGATATAGGCTTATGTATTTCGAACTTATATGTCCTGCAGTTTATTTCTTTATTTTGTTTCCTTTTTAACTTAGATTTTTTTTATATATAAATAGGGGATGTAAGCCTTGTTTTGGGGGGGGGGGGGTTAGATATTACTACATTGTTTTGAGTTCTTGTCTTGGGATATTAACTTGCAACTTTAATAATTGTTAATTTTCTAAGTTATTTTTTAAGATTTCGGTTTTGCAATTCAAGTTGACTTCTGGGTTTATCATTCTTATTACGTAAGTACATGATTTCTTCCTCTAAAAACATGAATTGTGTTCTTGAGCACTGTTTTGCATGCATTGATAATTCTTTTGTTTAGAAGTCTTTTTAACGAGTGCACACGTTAGAACTCGCTTGTTGCTACTTGCCGAATCAAGGAGGTAGTTAATAAGAAATGAATTATCAACATAAATTTAGTGTGATACTATCTAATAGTCTAGTTTCGATTGGTGCGAGGGTGAAAACTTAGTCATACATCGATGCGACGTCTAACGTGAGATAAAGGTAACTTTCTCTAGATGTCAGACCAAGGATTTAGAGATAGATAACTTACCACTTTGCATGTAATACACTAGGAAGGGATTGCTATTACTAGGACTGCCGCGTTATGAGCTTGTGGGAAACACATACACCCTAGTAATTCTCTCATCTTGGTAACAACCAAAGTTAACTTTTGTTCACTTGATAATCACATAATTGAAGGAATTTGTTTCACAACCCCCCCCCCTCCCCCTTTACTTACTTGTTTCGGAAAGACCTTGGCTCGACAAAGAATTGTTTGGGCAAATTATAATTGTAAGTAGCATTTTCATGATTAATTATAATTGTAAGTAGCATTTTCATGATTTGATTTGTGATATTGTTAAATAGATTTGATGTTATTCATGACTTACAAAATGTTTTTATTTCATGTAGGTTCATTACATGTGAACGTATATATAACCTCTGGCACATATGATGTTACTCAGGCTTGCACCATCTATCATATGCTAGGGCTAATTTTGTTCATCCTTAACCTATTCTGGAGCCAGTAACTGATTTCATGTTTGTGTAGCGTTACTTTAGATTTCTCTTGTATTACCAAAAAAATACTATTATTAGATAATAGGAGGAACATGTAAGAGGAAATAATGTAAAAATAAAAGTTCACCTTGATATAGGTTTATGTATTTTGAACATAAGTAAATTTTTCATAACTTTAGTAAATATATATTTTAAAAACCGAGTTACTTTTTAATTTTAGAAAAATTAAGAAATCAATTCTGGAAAGGTATTAAAAAACCTTTTACTTGAAAATCAAAATATGGATAAGAGATAAAGTTAAATTCTTAATAAGGTTGAGACACTTATTAAAATCCACAAAACACGGTTTCAATGGATTTTAAAACATTTTGGTTAATTTCGTAAATTCTTATTTTTACATAATCTTATTATCTTATGAACAAAACTTTTGTCGCTTATCCGCGAATTTCATTTCAAAATAAATTGATTTGCATACTTAATATAACTAGATATTTCAACCATCACAATAATTTCAAGTTACTTAGGGTCTAATTGTTTTTTCTTGTTTTAGTTGAAAACCTTTGCATCTTCTACGAAGGTGGCTGAGATAACAAGTAAACCTTATTGTAATGTTCTATGTTGGTTAATGATAATCTAAAGTTTTTACCAAAAAAAATAAATCATGTTGTGAATGAAGAAAATAAATTAATATTCAGTAAAATAAATTCAAATAACTCATGGGAAATTCATCTAAGTTAAATATTAAATGTTAGTATCAATCAAGAAAAATAAAAATAACAATAGAACTTAATGATTTGACGCCTTAGCCCACATTTGACATTAGTAATAAATTTAAAAGGTAGGGGATTGAAGTTCATTTTGTTAGAACAATATATTTAGGCTTTGCTTTTTAAGATGAGTAACTTTTATAATATTTAGGCTTTTAAAAAAGAAAAATCCTATGAACACTTTTGTATAACTAGAGGCAAGATGAATTTAAACAAGCAAAGCGATAAGATACACAGTAAACATATCTAACAATTTAACATGATTTTTCAGAATTTAAACACTTTTCAAGTAACCATCCCAAGTCTCATGTATTATATATATATATATATATATATATATATGAACTCGGAATGAGAGACTTGAGAGAGTTGGCAAAATAGCCACCTTAAAGACTTAATGTGACATTAAGTCACAAGTCTTGAAAAATTAGTGGTATACCCACTATTAATGGCATCATCAATGTGCCCTATTTGACACATACAAAAGACCCCACCAACTTTCCAGATCTCCACTTTAGGCCCCCCCCCTTCCAACATATTTGGAATAATATATTTATTTCTAATTGTTAAAATTTATATTAGAAAAAACAGAGTCTCCAAGCGGAAACAGGGAAGTTGCAGCTCGTTTTTGTTCATTTTTGTTGCTGGCAATTTGTCGACTCCGGCGAGTTTTCCGATGGTGATATCCATTTCCAAGGTAAATTCATCATCATCTCCTACTCCATATTCATGTTTACTCCATTTCTTTCAAATCCAAGCTTCAAAATTAGTTTCCCGCCATAAATTTGAGAAATCTTTCATAATAATCACTTGATGACTCATTACATATACATTTTAGTAGTTTAAAAGCATTAAAAACATGTTTCGCCATTGCAGAAGCTGAATTTTGAACCAAGATTCATCCAACTGCGTTTTCGTACAGATTCTGTACCTCATAGACTGATATTATAATCTATTATAGATATTTGTAGTCTATAATAGCAGTAGCTGAATTTGTTGTCGCTGGTGGACTGTATGGGAGTATGAGAGGAGACTCCTATTATGCCCCGAGCCTACACCCTGGGCGGGACTGGCACTCGGAGACCATTGCTGGTTCCCACCCTTGGTCTGGCTTACTCAACTCAGCGGAAGACTAAACTCAACTTACTAAGAACTACAGTATGTTCAAAACAAATACTTCATATAATATCTGGCCAAAATGGAACTAAAGTCTCAACAAGTAAAATAAACTCCAAAATGAAATGCTAGCTGTCTACGAAGCCTCTAAACTGACTGAAGAGGGATGTTGGGACGGAGCCCACACATCCTAAAACTAAACTACTAAAGTAAATGAAATGGATGTCCTCTGAAATGCAACAAGGCTCACCACTGACACTGGAGTTCAATCTGGATAAAAAAAGTGTTGCGTGCTGATCCTGGTTACCTGCGTCTACATCATAAAATGATGCAGGCCAACTGGCATCAGTACATTGAATGTACGAGTATGCGAGTTGGAATACTAAACACAACTTTAAAGCTTGAAATGGAGTAAGGATGAACTTACCTTGGCTCTGCTCAACTAATAAGATAACAACTCAATATAAAGTAATATTGACATATACAGTATATATATATATATATATATATATATATATATATATATATATATATATGTGTGTGTGTGTGTGTGTGTGTGTATATGTATATGTAAAACTGATAAAACAGTTTATCTTTGTTCATTAAAGGTATAACAATAATAAACTCAACTTTACTTATAATGAAAGTAATATAGTTTATGTGGGAGTTTCTCTAACCGACAACCACCACTATGAGCCTCAGTAGTGATACAGCGTCTTGCCCATGCTGCCAGTACTGTTCTATAATTTGCCGTCGCATAGAACATCCTCTACCTAGTGGATCCACTGGCTAACCTTACGTGATCATCTAAAAAGTATGACACGTTAATACCTATGATGACTACATGATTTACATGGGGACTTGATTTATCTGAACTCTCATTCCCACATCGGTGCTCAATACTACTCCCAAAAACATACTTTAGCTTATAGTTTTTAATAAAACTTCCTTCCTTTGGGTTGAGATAATTTACTGAACACTTTAGCTTAAAAGGATCCTTTTGGAAACAATGATCTTAGTTTCCTTTTAACTTAAATGTAAAAAAATTAATCAGCCTTTAGGGAATACTTAGTCCCCTTTATAAATTTAGAGAAATGAACTTAACTCTTACTCTTACTTAACTTGAAACTTTAACTCTTAAGGAATACTTAGTTCCGTTATACCTTTTTGAGAAATGAACTCAACCTTTTACTCTTTTCCTTAACTCGAACTTGATCCTTAAAACGAATTAAAAACTTTTAAGTAAGACTCTAAAAAACTTTGAAAACTTTACTTTTACTCACTTCATAGCTTTAGACTTGACTTCTTACTTTCTTGACTTTCATCCTAACTTCCCTTGAATTTGAATTATGGATTCAAGGATCATAATCTCATGTTTATGGATGATTTCATGATGTTTAGATGTACTCCAAAGTGTTGGAATCAACTAGGAATGAAGGGTACATCACTTAGGAACTAGTACGAAAAGATAGGGAGAGAACAGAGTCTCCAGGGGGCCTTAGCGCTCTGAGAGGCGTCGGGTGCCAAAGCCTGACGGACAGAGGTTTTCCCTTGGTGCTCTGACAGCCTTGGCGCAGGCAGAGGCTGACCTGAGGGACTCTGGCAGGCGCGGCGCCCCAGGGCTTGTCAGATGCGATTTCCGACCTTTCTTCTCCGATTTTCAGTTCTAACTCTTCTAAACTCCAATGGATCCCACCCCAAATGCTTCGGATCCCAAAATTCTTCATTACCCAACAGATTAGACCCAAAAACAGTCCGGAAACATGGATTAAAACTACAAGAGATGAACTACAATTCAACCAACAAGAAATTCACAATCTTTCGACAAGAACTTCTATGTTTATCATTCACTTACTCAAACTTTGTTGAATTGAAACAATTGGGTGTGGGTGAAAGGAACCATCACAGAATGATCTCACATACCTTGAGAAGGATCACCCCCGACGAAATCTACGCAATGAATTCTTGGCGTTCTTTCCCTAACTTATTTTCTAAATGTGTAAATTGAATGGGATCGGTTTAAACCTCAACTTATTACCCAAAAAATGAAATTAATAATTGATTTTTGAAAAGACCAAAACACTTTTAACAAATGCGGATTTGGAATTTCCTCTGCCCAACAATCCAACTTCCGACAATCATATCTCCCTCATACAACCTCGGAATTTCACAAACTTGGCGTTGTTGGAAAGATCTTGGGGAACTCACCCAAACTCCTCCTGAGATGGAAGTTATGGCCGTTTGAAAATGACCAAAACTCACTTTTGAAATCTGGAAATTTTCCAAATTTCCTTACTTATTTTGATTATTCTTGGTTTCTTATCTTATTTCTAGTTAATTCTAGTTACGAGATGTTATAGCTCCCAAAACATAGAATCGGAAATCTTTTAGTAAGACGACAATGCCCATTGCATTGCGTCGCAAAGGTTTATATGACGATATAATTGCAAGCGTAATTGAGGCCGGTGAGTTAAGTTGTGAGCCAAATGACTTGGTGATTAGCTATCAAATGAATGGGAGGGGGAAAATACATCTCACATTCATAAAGAATGATCGGCACGTTAGCTTGTACATGTTAGATATCGGTATTGATGGCTCTAGGCCTACATTGAGGATACACATCAATGTGAGGCCTCCAATTGAACCAACAAACTCATTTGACAGCGACAATGATTCTATTGGAAATTAAAAATTAGGTGATCATTCAAATGAAAGTTTGGGTGATCATTCAATGAACATACATGATGATCCAAAAATGTGGAAAATCAGTCGGTAGATGCGGAAGATCCTGAACGCGAATGGTGTGAAGAAATGCAGAGAGAAGAGGAATTGAGATCACAATCCAACCATTTCTTCCTCGATGGAACTAATTTATGCATAAATCATACTTTCAGTAACAAGAATGAGTTGAAATTGTTATTAGCTGAAGAAGCGGCAAAAAGGTCTTTTGATTTAGTTACTTTGAGGAGTTGTACTAAATATTTAAAGGTGAAATGTGTATCTCAGAATTATGCATGGAAGTTGCGGGCTAGAAAGTATGAGTGTTCAATTAGATTTTGTATCTATAAGTACATTGACGAGCATAGTTATGGCGTTGAACATGCCAATAGTATCCATAGAAAACTCTCAATCAAAGTCATTGCTTCACTTTGTGTATATATGTATCGTAATGGCAAGGGTCCAAATGTTAAAGAGATTTAAAGGGCTATGTTTAATTCTTTTTGTTGTAGTCCAAGTTATTGGAAATGTTGGAACGGAGGAGTGGTTGCCAAGGAGATGGTCTGAGGGACAGCGGAGAATGGATATTCATGCTTACCGGCTTTCTCCTACATGTTTGAGACACATAATGTTGGTTCTAGCTATTCTATCATGGGAAACAGATATATCCATAGGTTTATGTATTATTTCTTGGCCTTCGGTGCTTGCATTAAAGGATTTGCCCACATGAGAAAGGTAATAACGGTTGATGGCACTCATTTACATGGTAAATACGAGGGCGTGTTGTTGAGCGTTGTTGCACAAGATACGGAGAATCATGTATATCCAATTGCTTTTTGTGTGGTGGACAAAGAGAATGATGCATCTTGGACATTCTTCTTTGAGAAGTTAAAGGAGACTGTGGTCGATGAACCAGACTTGTGTTTTATCTCGGGTAGACACAAGAGTATCGCCAACGGCATTGCGAACATTTACAATCATGATCACCACGGATATTGTATCAGGCACCTTGGGTGAAAATCTCCGCGTAAATCATCATTATTGAGATTACTTTTATCTTTACTACAATGTGGCAAAGGCTTATTCTTTGGAAGAGTTTGACAATCATTTTGTTGAATTCAAGAACAAATGTCCCGTAGCAGCCGTCGTCATTGTGTATGATATAGGTTTTGAGAAGTGGAGCAGGGCACATTTTCCTGGCAATAGATTTGATGTGATGACCACAAAAATCTCCGAGTCACTCAATGTTATGTTGATAGACGAAAGAGAGCATCCCGTGCCATCAATATTTAATTCGATTGCTAAGAGGTTTGGAGAATTGTTTAGGTAGAGGCATGCATATATACTTAAATCAATGGATAATCAAATAGTGCCTCCTGCCGAAAAAATTGTAAGAAAGAAAATGATCGAGGGTGAATCATTATATGTGGAGAACGTAATTGGTGACGGCAATCAATTTACCGTGTTCGGTGCAGGTGTTACCTCCTATGTGGACCTACTGGAAAAGTCATGCTCTTTTAGGGAATATGACTTGATCAAGATACCTTGTGCTCACGCGATGGCCGTTTTGCAATCGAAGCATGGCAACGAGTATGGTATGAGCATTTATGACTACTCTTCGCCTTTGTATAAAGTTGAATCATACCTCCTTGCATACTTAGATTCTATTGATGTTGTCCCTCTCGAGTTGAAATGGTGTGTTCCAGAAGAGTTGCTTAATGTGAAGATTCTTTCGTCTCCTGTCGATACCAAGCGTGGAAAAAAACGAAGAAAACGTATCAAAGGTGTCCGTGAGAATTTCAAGAGCAAGAGAAGGAAGAAATGTTCAATTTGTAAGAGAACCAGACACAAGAGAACTACATGTGTGAACAACAACAAATCTTAAAGAAGCTTGATTGAATTTGTAAGCTATTGTAATCAAGCTACTGGGGAGACTACTATTTTTTTTGCTGACAACATTTTAATCTATTTAGTGTCATCTATTATTGTAATTAGTCATGATCTAATATAGATCAATTAAAAGACGACATAGATTTTGTACGCTGTCTTTAGTGTTTATTATCGAGTCCATCCATTCTCTATTAAACTGTGTATTATTAATCTGAAGTTGTGTATTTTAATGCATGTATATTATTATACTAGTAAATGGGCCCGCGCTTCGAGCGATTATAACTTTCTTCTTTAAGATTTATTAGAATAAAATTTTTCTTGTATTTTGATGTTATAGTATTTTTATATAGGTTTTTAAGAGTATAGAGACTATTCAATTCTAGTTTACAATTTGTTTTATTAAAAGAAAAGGAAAAATTACAAATCATAACACTATTTTTTCCTAGTTTACATAATTTCATTTTACCATGGTTACATAGTGTCTTTGATTAGAGAGTCACATGAATATTTTTCTGAATTTTCTTCTTTGCAAAATTCGTTAGTATAACACTATCAATTAAATTCAAAATATTAAATATTTTTTAAAAATATATATAAAACTAATGTGTTTATCAAGAGAAAAGGTTTCATAATCATATAATATACCAATAATTAATATGTAGTTATAATGTGTTTTCCAAAATCCATATTTCATATGTAATACAGTTATGATAGTGTTTTATAATTGAAATTGTGCATAAACAAAACATCAAGCAATCCTTGAAAGGATTAAAGAGAAGTAAGGGATAATGGCAAAAAGTTCAAAAAAGTACTTTGGTGTTAGAGAATAGTCATCATTGTATATCATATAATTATAATTAATTGTTAATTTTAATTCTATCATTTGACTTTCTATTTTTTTCACTCTTATTAATATTAACATTATTATGCCAACAACAAAAACTCATATAATTTTTTAGGCTTGATCTATTGGAGAATAAAAGATTTGTTTGGAGAATGTTGTAAATAAATGTATTCTTTAAAATGTGAATCTTAGGTAGGTGGATTATATATAGTCTGTACTAATAAATACTTATAACAATAACTTTCCAGAAATATAAACATAAACAACTAAGTTAAAAACATGCACTCAAAAACAACAATTAATATCATACACATAAATTAATGACAATAAGAAAACATACCAAGATCTGCAATATAGAATGAAACATAAAGGAAAAATCGTGCCTACTGAATGACAATGTATCCTTGTTAGTGAGCTACTCAAAAGGAGAAAAGTAGACAAATATTTAATTGTGCAGAAGAAGAAGAAGAATCAAATATTTAACTATGCAGAAGAAGAAGAAGTTCAGAATTTTCGATATTTTAAATGAGAGGAACCCCTCTATTTATAGACAATAATGAGTAGTATGAACAAATGTCTATTGTGTTTTATCGGAAAGGTCACAACTTTTTGGAAATGTCACAACCTTTCATAGATCTTATAACCTTTCATAAAATTGCAACTCTTAATAAACGCTGCAACTTTTCATAAAAAGTACAACTTTTGATAAACGTTGTGACTTTTCATGAAAGGGAAAGGTTAATTTTGGAAATAAATAAATTAAAAGGGAATTTTTGTTTGTCGTGGCGCCACGTAGGCAGGCCTAGGGTTCTCTTTTTTATATATATATATATATATATATATATATATATATATATATATATATATATATATATATATATATATATATATATATATATATGTGTGTAGACACTAGGTAATTTGCCCGCGCTTCGCGCGGTTATAATAATTGCAGTGAATTTGCAATTAATTTTTTTTATTAAAATCCTTGCATTAAAAATAATGAGAAAATAGGTTCTTAAAAAATATATTACCAATATTCCAACATGAATATGATTATTTTTCATTATTTTATAACCAAAGAACCTCCAATGAATGAATTATTCATGAAATAATAAATCATTGGTTCTTTAATCAATATTAAAAGGAAAATAAAGAAGAAAATAAGAATATGTATGCAAACACATTTAATAATGTAAAGAATATTTAAGTTGCATAGATTATATAATTGTGATATATGTGTTAGGAGAAAATTAAATCATATCTATGTTAAAATATACAATATATAAGCTTATATATAGTACTTTGAAATTATAAAATTTAATACAGAATATGAAAACATAAATTCTTGGAATTGAGTAAAATAATTATTTTCTGCACTATATGCGTATATGTTCAATATAGGTACTATATGTGTATATGTTCAAAATAATTGGAGACAATAACTTTGAAGGAACATAAAAGCGGAGTTTAAAACATGTACTCAAAAACAATAATTCATATCATACACATAAATTAATGAGTGTAAAAAAACAACACCATGATATGTAAAAATAGAATAAAATAAAAAGGGAAAAATTGAGTCCACTGAATTCACAATGTCCCCTTTAGGAAACTAATCCCCTCCAATATCAGAGGTTTAAAGAATTGCATCCTCTCAGGATGGAACAATTTTATTCACCAACTTATTAATACAAAAACAATGGTGTCAGTTAGTCACTCAACATGAGCAAAGTACACAAATATTTAATTTTATGAAAGTAGAAGAAGAGGATCAGAATTTTTGTTGTTTTAAAATGAGAGGAAATTCCACAATTTGTAGACAAAAAAGGGTAGTGTGAACAACTATTTATTGTATCTTATCAGAAAGGTTACAACTATTTGGAAAAGTTGCAACCTTTGGAAAGTTCACAACCTTTCATAAAAGTCATAACTTTTCATAAAGTTGTAACTCTTCGTTAAAGTCACAACTTTTCATAAAAGTCACAACTTTTCATAAAAGTCACAACTTTTTAGAAAAGTCATAACTTTTCATTAAAGTCACAATTTTTCATAAAAATCACAACTTTTCATAAAAGTCGCAACTCTTTATTAAAGTCACAATTTGTTTTTATAAAAGTCATATATTTTCATGAAAGAGGAAGATTAGTTTTGGAAATAAATAAATTTAAAAGGAAATTCTTGCTTGTGGTGGCGCCACATAGGCGGGCCTAGTGCTCTCTTTATATAAATATATTACTATTATTATTATTATTATTATTATTATTATTATTATTATTATTATTATTATCATCATTATTACTATTATTATTATATTATTATTATCATGCATATTATTTTTATTATTATTATTATCATTATTATTATTATTATTATTATTATGCATATTATTTTTAATGCACTTAATCAAACTATCCATAAGAAATAATCTAAGTATATGTAATTCAAAAATGACTAATACAAACATTATGTGAATATACACTCTACCTAACGGTCCTAAAAGAATTAATAAAAGATCATATGTTAGCATTGTAAAATTTGTATAAGTAAATATTTACCTTTATCAAAATATATAGACCCTTAAATCGATCGATGCATGTCTATGTGTGTGATGTGTGTGGTGTGTGTATGATCAATATCGCATGATCAATGAGATTTACACTCTGACATTAGTAAGGTATATTCAGGTTTATCTCTATTTTAAAGCATTGTCTATACTTTACCTACTAAACAGACATTTATATATAGACCAAAACTAGTGAAATTTAAGAAAGACAAAATTAATTAATAAAAAATTATATTTTTTACATTTGTCCAATTAAATGAGTTTTAAAAAGTCATATGATTATGTAAGAGTCCACATAAATTGATTGTGGTGATTAGAGATGTACGAGGAAGAGTTATGGTTATAAGATCAACATCTTTAGAACTATGTTTGAGAAAACATAAGTATGTTGTGATGATATGACTTGTTTAACCACACCTAGTTGATTCCCACCCCAATTTATGTAGACTCATACATAATAACATACTTATGTTGTAAAGATGTTGATTGTATATCCAGACATAACAAGTTACTCCTTACCTTATACTTATGCTTTCACAAACATTGTTATAAGAATGTTGATTGTATAACTACAACTCTTCCTCGTATATCTCTAATCACCACATCCAGTTCATGTGGAATCTTGCATGATCATATGATTTAATTAAACTCAATTAATTGGATAAATATAACAAATCTAATTTTTTATTAATTAGTTTTGTCTTTTTTAAATTCCACTAGTTTTGGTCTATATATAAGTGTCCGTTTCTAGTAGGTAAAGTATAGACAATGCTTTAAAATAGATATAAACTCGAATATACCTTACTAATGTTAGAGTGTAAATCTCTTTGGTCGAACATACACCACACACATAGAGATCTATCGATTGTATACAGGGTCTATATATTTTGATAACCAATAAATATTTACATGTACAAATTTTACAACGGTAACAAAAGTACAAATCCACTTTTTCAACGGTAACATTTGTTTCTTTTATAGTATAAAAGAAAGACAATGCCTCATAAACAACTCAAAAACCTCCATTTTTACAATGTCTCAAACATCCAAAGCAAAAAAGTCTTGCAATTGTCATTGTGGTAATCCAGCTATTTTGAGGACGTCACACACCGATACAAATCCAGGTCGACAATTCTTTAATTGTGGAGTTGACATATGCTCATTTTTAGATGGCTTGAAAATAAATCATCAACGAGTAGCCCATCAAATTTTCAAGGCGTTGCTAAATTTGAATTATTAACAAAGTTACGGAAATCCGAAGAAAATAGGGATCTGCTAATGACTTTATAAGAGAGGCCGAAGAGCAGCAGAATCACTTGAAAGTGTTGATACAAGATGCTAAAAGAGATAGAGATCAACTAAAAGAAAGGTTGATTTTGGCAGAAGAAAAAGAAAAACGCTTGAAAATTGTATTGTGTGGTTTATTTTTTGTGTTTGCTTTTAGAAATGTGTAACAGGAATGTAGACTGACTAAATGAAAGTATTTCTCTCTATTTATTGCACTCTTATATCTTTCATTTTTGATCGATAATGTTATAAATCAACAGTGATAATAATCTATAATATTTAACATACAATCCAATAAAACATGTTAAGCAAAGAAAAAATCACATACTATAAAAATATAGATTCATAAAATCCCTTCATAATAAATCATGTTAAATTGTTTCTCAAAATCACCATTAACCATATACAAAAATATCTATAATCTTTCAGATATACAATTTTCTCCACAAAACAACAAATACTTCAAAACCACAAAACCATTTCAATTATCCACAAAACAGCAAAACAACAAAAATCATTGTCTTAAGATGCCAAATATTTCAAAACCACTTCAATTGTTTTTTTTATCACCATTAATGTCATCATTAAGTTCCATAATGATACTCATGACATCCACTTCAACTGTGTCATCTTCTTTTTCTTCTTCCTTCTTCTCTTCTATCACTTCATCAACAAGATCAGCTTCCACTTCACCACTTGCTACTTCAGCAATACCATCAGCTTCCACTTCACAAAGTGCAACATCATCATTTGCTACTTCATTAACAATATCAACTGCCATTGAATCAACTGCATCTGCCACTGGATCAACTACACCTGTCACTTCAACAACAACTGCCAGTGGATCAACTTCACCTGTCACTTCATCAATAACTGTCACTGGATCAACTTCACCTGCCACTTCATCAACAACTGTCACTGGATCAACTTCACCTGCCACTTCATCAACAACATCAACAACTGTCATTGGATCAACTGCACCTTCCACTTCACCACTTGTCACTTCATCAACAACATCAGCACTTGCCACTTCATCAACAACTGCCACTTCATCAACTGCACATACCACTTCATCAACAACATCATCAACTGTCACACCATCACTTTTCACTTTATCAATTGTCACACCATCAATTGTCACTTCATCAACTTCATTCGTAAAGTATTCATCAATTGCAGCAAAGTCTTCATCAGCTGTTGCAAGGTCTTTATTATCTATTGTAATGTTCACATATAATATTTTACTTTGACAAAATATATAGGAATAAATTACTTGACTGTAACAATAAATATATACATTAATTTACCTTTTTCTTATTTTTTGTTTATTCTTTTCAATTGTCCTCAATTTTTCTTGTCGTACATATGCAACAACTTCAACCATTGATTGCTCAAGGGATAAGACACGATCACTCAAATTTTCCAAATTTTCATCATTAGAAGTACTCGATACATTTTCTGTCTACTAGAAATAAAATTCACACAATGTATGTCGTGATCACCCAAATGTTCATCACCTTCGGTGAGGACTGTCACACCTTTCAATTGGGATCTCAATACATCGATGATCGCGTCCTTCACTTCATCCATTTATGGCTTAAATTTTTTCATGTAATTTTGTTCCATCTCACGGAGAGTAGGGATGAGGTATGGGTGCACAATCTAAAAATTATATAAATATTACACAATATTCACTAATTTAAAATTATTGTTAGATAATGACAAATAAAGGTATAAATTCGTACTTCTCCCTTTATACTTGAATGGATCACCTTCAACTACATCAGCGCTTTTTGATGTGTACCATCTTAGTATACGGAAAATGGGCAGTGGAGTATCCAAGGACTTCCTGACATACTTTCTAAGATATGGAAAAGCTTCATATATCCAAACCTGAATTTCATATAATGAACAAACAAATAAATAAAGGCTATGAAGTACTACACAAATAAATACGAGTATTATCATAAATCGATGAAATAGTTGATAATACTTACAAGAAATGCCCAGGGAAAGTCGTATAGAGCATAACATGCATTCTTCTTTTCATTATACATTTTTCTTTGCTTCCTCAAATTAATTCGATTCTTCAAATAGGTCAATGTTAAATCAAAAGACTCATTTCCTCATGGATAACTTCCAAAGAAATCCAAATCAGCTGCCATCTTCATATGTTTTGAATCCACAATCTTAGACCGATCATGGGCAAGCAATATCGAGTGGACGAACCAAACTAAAGAACATTTCAATTTTTTATACTTATTTAATTTGCTACTACTTATTAACCTCAGCAACTTTGCACCAGTGATGTTCTTGTTCCTTGTCACCTTGAAAATGAAAATTCTCACATCTTTTAAGAACTTTGTTCAGTTTTGATTCACGGGGTATGCTGAACAATTCAGCCCCATAATCAATACAAATTCTTGTAAGCCAAAACATGCAGGCTTATCGTTCATACAAAACCATATTTCATGCAACTTTTTGTCATTTGTGACACATCGCAGCAACATGTAATTGATAATTTGTCCATTAAACTCATAATAATTCAGAATGTGCCTCAAATGTCCAAAGCAGGTACTCTTAAATTCATTATAATTTTTTTCTTGAATCAAAATTTTCCGAAACTCGCGATAAACTGTAATCCTTAATCTTACAGAGATCTTTGTTGGAAACGATCTTAATTTATCTAACCACATACCTAGGTCATAAAACTCACCTGAGATATGTCTTGAACAAATTGTCAAGGATAGATAATCATCCTCATCTCGACTAGTGTCTCTACTACTCTCCTCGCTATCACTTTCTCCTGCACTACTCTCAACATTATCATTAGCAGAATCAACACTAATGTCTTGTAGTTACCAGTCTCCTCCATTGTTTCAGAAATTGAATCAAGCTCGGATTCTTCGACTACAATTTTTTTCTTTTTATAAGTTTTCAAAATTTCTTCAGTCTTACGTTTCTTACTTCTTAGAGCAACAGAAGCAGATGGTTTACTACTTCGACCTCTAGTTTAAGCCATTCTTTATAATCTAAAAATAAAACATATTTATCGACCACTAGTTTTTAACATAAGCAGAGTAAATCTCCAATAAAACATGCAATATAAACAACAAATCCAACAGAAGTCAACAATGCCATTGACAGAAAATGACACTAAAGTCGATCAAAGTTTACTAAAAAATTCAAAATCAATATGCGAGATAAACATAAGTTTTTTTTTAAAAAAAAAAACAACCAAATAGAGATCCCAATCAAAGGGTCAGATATACATATCCAAAAGAAAACCTCATGAAATACGGCGAAAAATGAAGAAAAACAGTCTAGAACAAAGAGTCATTAAATCATTACACTACTATAACCAAATAAACACGGCTAAAAATTAACAAAAAATACCATTAAACAAGAATCAACTTACCAAAGATTAAAGCTTTGAACTTGGAATGAGAAAAATAGATGACGGTTTGAGGAAGATTATAAGCGAGAAACGTGATTTGAGAAAGATGATAAGTGAGAAGCGTTTGAAGCGTTTGTTTAAGTTAATGGGGGGGAAGAGAAGTATATGGGGAAGAGTAGTGTATGATTATACTGGAAGAGGAGTGTATGGGGAAGATGAAATGAAAAGTGGGATGAGACGTTGCACTTGGAGAAGAAGAAACGTAGTGATAGGCGCCTCGATTGTAGTGAAGTAATTATATTTTATCAGAATATATTTTTTTTTAAAATATATTGAAATTATTATAGATTTTGTAGTGTTATATCATTTTCCCAAGTTTTAAAAACAACAAATAAGTCATTGACCCCACATTCACAAATATACCCCAAGTTTTTAAAAAGCCCAACAGACCCATAACCCCACACTTTTTTCTTTTTAAAAAGTTGAACCCTAAAAAATAGTGCAAAAAGAAAATGAGTGGGTATAGAGTAAATTAAGTTTTAAATGTGTCCTCAATTCCAATTCTTCTCGAGAGACTTGCTCATTCATAAGGTCTACTAGAGTTAGTGGTGCTGGTTGGTCCTCATTCCAGTTTCTTCTGACATATGCTCTTCTAGAAGACATTTATTCTGTAAAGCTCATAGAGAACAAATTAAAAGGATATTATATAGAGTTTAACTCTATCACACGACTAACAATATGTAAGAAGAAGTGAAGTATTTTTTAAAACATTTCATAGCCTCTCATTGTAGATGTGACTCTTTGAAAAATCTCTACTAAAATATGTTTCTAGTATAGACCCCTAGCTAACTCTAATTTTCTGAAAAACTAAAATAAAAATAACTGAAATAAACATAAGAGGGTCGTCCTCGAAGGGTGAGGACTCACCAATATTGTTGTTGTGCTGACTGAAAATTATACTAACCACGAGCTGGATATTGAGCATATGAACCTACCTTATGAAATAATATACGCAAAGAGTATGCCATGTAATTTGAATGCACTGAGTAGGAAAGATATGCATAAAACTTAATAGTTGGACGTGTTGAATTTGAAATGTTGTTCTGCATAACATGAATTATGCAATGAACAAGTGGTAAATATGCAACCGATACATTCTGAAAAAAGATAACTGTCAAAACGACACATAAACTATACTTTTTTTTGAGTTTCATACCTAAACTATTGAGAATGTGAGTTTCAGACCTAAACCGTCACTTTTAAGTTTGAAAAACACACCTCTTTCTTTTATATTACTCTCATCATGGTGTGTGTAATACACTCTCTATTTATTATTTTAAAAAATTGTCACATCACACTTCACATGGACAAAACATTCAAACTTGATAAAAAAATAAATAAATTATTACTATTTGTTAAAATTAAAAATTAAAAAATTATTATCCACAAAATAATATTTCTTTTATGAAATAAAATGTAAAAAAAATATTTCTCTTACCCCACTGCATCACTTTCTTTCACTGCTCCCACCCTCACCCCGAACATGTCTTTTATTTTTATTTTGCTTAAATTTCTTTTATAAAAGTATTTAATTTTTTCTACTCATCTCTACCCACCCTACCTAACCACCAATTCCAAAAGAAAATTCTCATTTTGTGTAAGATATATACATATCAAAAATATTTTTTATTTGCCGCCGCAAGATTTTATTTATTTATTTATTTATGTTGTATTCGTACACTAGTAGCAAAAAATTCTAAAATTATACATATTTAACTAGATGATAAAAATATAGACAAAAAAAGTAAGGAGCAGAGGGTAAAATAGGACGCGGTCAAATTTTTACTTTTTTTTAAAAATAAAATAATATTAGTTTTTTTGGGGATGGAGCGGGGGGGAGGGGGGTACGTGGAGGAGGTGGTGGAGTGGGTAAAAACATAATTTAAATTACTTTTTTCAAAAAAAATAATATATTTTTTATATTTTTTATGGATAGTAATATTTTAATCTTTAATTTTTTATTAATATTAATAGTTTACTATTTAATTTTTGTTAAGATGGAATATTTTATTCACGTGGAATGTCATGTATCAAGGTTTATTCAAATAAAAGAGAGAGTGAATTACTCTCACCACTGAGGTGTGTTTCTCAAACTAAAAAAATAATAGTTTAGGTACGAAACTCACACTTTCAATAGTTTAGGTATGAAACTCAAAAAAAGTGAATAGTTTAGGTGTGTTTTTGACACTTATCTCTCTGAAAACTACAATAGTAATAAGGTTTAAGTTATTTACAACGACTCAAAGTTGTCCCCATGATTCAGTTGAACACCTCAATTGAAGCTTGTACCTATTGAACACCTATCTTATTCAAAATATGTACCTATTAAGTATTTTTTGATTATATGACATCAAAGGTGTATTACACCCTTGAGAGGCGCGTGAAAATTTGAAAATGACACTTGTACGCATTAAAGGTGTACCTATTAAGTACTTGCATTCTTACATGGCACTAGTACAAGCCATTCACATATTGTCATGTCAAACATTTTAAAAGTTGAGCAAAAATCTAAAATAAGAAAAAATCAAAAGAAAATCATTACTTAAAAATTATAAGCTGAATTAAAGTCTGTAAATAATATTTTTGGAATTTATCTTTACATTTCGTATGAAGAGTTGAATTTCATTTTTTATAATAAATAAATTTATGAATAATTTAACGTAAATATATTATAAACTAAAAGTATAGTGAAATATATATAATACTAGAATAGCATTATAATATTATGCAAATAAAATTGTGTATTAAAACTTAACTATTTAACAAAAATATGTAATAAGTGAATAATAAATTATTTATACTTTTAAAAATAAACTAAAGAAATAAATTTAAACAAATAGAAAAAAATGGACGGAAACCAAATTAGAAAAAGGAAATCAAACAGAAAGGAAAGCTACTTTGGATAAAGGTCTACAAAGGTGAAGATCAATTTCTGCCATTCCTTGCAAGCTTTTGATTACAATTTATTACTTAACATTTGAGATTGTAGTGGGTTTAAATTTGATAGATAGAGCATAATCAACCCATTCACCTCAACACTTCTAACATTATCGATTTTAGATAGAATAGGGTAACTCACAATCCCTTCCCTTCTTAGGGTATTGTAGTTGTACACTCATAGTACCATATGGATGGGGAGAGTTTATAAGAGCCCGTTTCTACTAAAAATAGTGTAATACGTAGGAGGAAAGACAACTAGGCAACTATGCTATATTGGCACCCCAAACTAAAAGACTAAAAAAGCTTTTAGTTCATTTCATACCCTTCTAATTTAATCTAAATATTATACTATAATTTCAATGATGGCCGGCTTTCAACGGATCCAGCTAACTTATATTAATGATGTGGTCAGTGTTGGTCGATGTCGTATTTCTAAATACAGCAACATTCACTTAAATTCTCACTATCCCTTCCCATATTACACTAAAAACAATAAAATTTTCGTACTAAATTCCCCAAGGTTCTTGCAACTTATAATACTACTAGCAGTTCAAACAGTGATAATGTAGCCAGCCGAGAGTGGCACTGCCGGAGGGCCTGAAGCGAGAAATAATGCTCTGTTTTAATTTACGTATTTTACTTTTCATTTTAGTCCATTTAAAATGTATGTCATTTTCTATATTTAATAACTCTCTCGTTCCAATATCCCATGGTAATGGGGAATTATGGAGTCTTGGAAAAAACACTTTTACGCTTTATTAGAAAACTTGAAACTTACAGACATTAAAAGAAAAAGAAAAGCTAGCATTAAAAGTTTTCACTTACTCTTCTTGATTTCGCAGGAATTCTGAGGTTCCAATCTTTAGAGGTTTAAAAAAGAGAGAAACACATACAAGTTACGTCATGCGTTTGTTTGTATTAGACAGTCAATTTTGGAAAGTAATAATCAAATTTGTCAAACAATTAAGAAGTCTCAATGTTTTGCCGATATTAAGCTAATGCTAATAAGTAATGCTCATACTTTATTTGTTGTTATGACCCTGATAGTATTTGCAAAGGTTCAATTTTATAGGGTCCAATAAGTTGTTGATCTCCGCCAAAGGAACAAAAGCCTACTTATTTGGATTAGTCATTCCTTCAGTTGATAGGGAACACAACACTCAAATGGAAGAAAATGTGTTGGATTTTCTGGTCAAAAGAGTTCAACTTTGTTGGCTAATTAGGTATTATACTGAAAACCAGAGTGATGTAGAAGAAAATGTTAGCTTTCAACTACATTGAAAAGTTTTCATGAAACTCAGTGGTTTGTCTAATATGTAGAGACGGTTTAATATTTTCATCCAAGTATTCATTCTTGGTGGGGGTTTCTAGAAGTGTTTGACACTGTAGATTAGTTCATACTTAACCTAATCTTATCATGTGACAAGAAATAAAAACTTTTATTGGAGTATCAACTGTTCTTTACCTTTGAAGATACATATTTTCCATTTCAATTTGTTTGAATGTTTTTCTTTTTGGTTCATTTAAAAACAAATGTCTTCTTCCTTTTCTGGAACTTCTTAATTTCAAATTATAAGATTAAAGGATATTTTGGTACATCCTATGTATCTTTAGTTTAAATCACAAAATTCAAAAATTATACTATTTATTTTATTGAACTTCGTATCAAATCAAAACTAAACAAACAAATTGAATTGAAAAGAGTATCATTCTTGGGTCCCAAGTCCAGTAACCAAAGTCACATGGTCCATCAGTGCCAAGAGTGACTTCCCAAAAGCATTGAAGAAGTGGCCATATATTATATTAGTTGTGGAAAGAACTAATTTAAAGGGCAGGATGCACTTCCTAGAAGCAACCAAAACTTGGCTCTGTGTGAAACAAACTTATATCTTTGATTTCTTCCTCTGGATGGTGGTTGGATATAGAAAGGTTTAGTTCACTATCAAACCCAAATTAGGTGCCCGTAGAGCTATTGCAGTGTCTACGCAAAGCTAATGTTTTATTTACACGGACAAGTACAAGAAAGATCATTAACTGGTCGGCTTTCATTGGGAAGTCATCTCATTATGCTCCTCCGAAGCAAGTGCTCAACATTTAATACTTGACTGTTTCATATGCCCTAGAATTCCATTAAGTTAATTTTTTTTAGCTGGTTTGTTAATTTATGTGTGAACTTTGCTTGCTGAATTTTCTTGTAACAACGCCAACTGCTATTTACTGCTATTTGTTGGAAATTTTACAAACAATAGGGAAAAATATATTACTTGTTGAATTTTCTTGTAACAACGCCAGCTGCTATTAACTGCTATTTGTTGTCTGGATTCATTTGATACATATTTGTGTTAAATCAGGTGTCACATTAGTCACCTGCTATAACCTTTGAAAGGGTTTGAACTATCGATTAGCACTAACATGAAACTTTTATTAAATTACTTCTTTTGACTGCCATATACATCTCAGATAAAGAATAACATTACATTCTTATTATGCAGTTACTGACCGTAGAGCTTTTTCTTCATCAACTGTGGTTGACCAAGAGCAAAACCTGACCTATCCTTTTTATGTGTTTGAAAAAGGTAAGTTCAAAAGTTGTAGTGTTCTTAACTTTGTGTCACATAGGAGATTGACAAGCGAGATTTGTCTATGTACCCAACATACATGCAAATCCACTTGAATATGATTTATCTAGAATAAATTACACCTAATTTTGACCCTTGTCAGTATTTTTGTTGATGATGCTCAGCGATTAAAAGGGGATAAGGTGAGATACATGAATAATCTGTTCGACAAAATTTGGAGGTTTACATGCAGCTATTTATATGGTCAGGTAGATCTCTATCTATCAGCATGATACCAATGTTTAGTCTTAAATCTGGTCCATATCTTTAAATTCTTGAAGAATGTCTTCTGTTTCATTTGAGTATCACTATCTGTGACCAAGCTAGATTTTTTTTTATCACAATGCTATTTTGCAGTAGTGGGTGGGGTGACAATAAACATACAAAAAGTTCACGCCCTTCTTTATCTCTAAAGATAGGGTGTCCTAACCATCCAACCGCTATTCCATCCTCGTTATCCATTGAATCTGCTCTGAATAATGGACACAATATATATTGCGGATAGACATTCTCTTATTTCAGGCTTTGGGTACTGGATTTACACAATTTACTCAACCAGTATTTCAAAGGTGCCCTACCAATACTTTGCAGTGCTTTGACAATCTCCAAACTCATCTGGTTCAACAATATTTCGTATTTTTATTGCTCCATGTAAAATATTTTACTTTCATTCAGGTTTAGTTGTTGTAATTATATGGTTACAGTCTTAATTCTTTTGGAAATTTGCTTTCAGGTGCTTCGGGTTTTCTGCATCTGGAAAAACTCATTCCGATGAATCGAACCACTACATCGGATGAGTTAAAGACTAGAGATTGAGCAAGGCACGCTCGGATTTTGCGCAGTTCCACTACAGCTGGAGCAATTGAATTCACCCTTAATGGTTCCTTCGACCCCAGACTCGTCGGGTACACACATTTACGTACTGCCATCAATTTTTAATTATTTATTTAATTATTTGTTTCATGAAGTAAATGTATAAATTATATAAAGCATAACAAAAGTGTATTGTAATGAAATGAATTAACAATATATATATATATATATATATATATATATATATATATATATATATATATATATATACATATATGGCATGCATAGCGAGTGGGCTTTTGTTTACTAAACAAGAAATTAAGTATACATATTTGCTTATATAAGTACATAGATACACTATTAGTTATTGACCTGAACACAACCATAAAATAGAGCAGGACAACCCCTCACAAATCTATGGGTCCGCTCTGCCTCGTTAAGAAGAATAGCCAAGGCATGTTTTCCTCAAACCGACTCTCTTCCCCCACACCTTAAGGGATGAAACAGTCATAAGAAGGAACTAGGAAACACATCCAGGTTACTACGGAGATCTGATACGCTCAAATTACACCTCCCTAAAGAAGGATAATCGGTCATATCAAGTAAAGAACTCAACTAGTAGTTGGGGTCGATCCCACGAGGAAATGGTTTAGACTTAACTTCAATGTACAATTACTTCTATTTAGCCAAGTTCTTTCCGAAAAAAGATAATTAAAGGGGGGGGGGGGTTTGTGAAATAAAATTCTTCAATAACTCTAAGTAAAACAAGTAACAGGAGTAAAGCTTTGGTTTTTATCAAGTTGTGAGAGAAAGTAGGGTATAAGTGTTTCCCATAGGTTCATAATGCCGTATTTCTAGCTATAACAATTCTTCTCTAGTGTTTTGCATGCAAAGTGATAAGTTAGGTATCTCTAAATCCTTGGTCCGGCATTTAGAAAATTTCACCCCGTACCTTGGTTCGGCTACGTGTGTATACTCTACTAACCCTTACCTTTACTTCATATTAAGCATCACATTCGATGTATGACTTAGTTATTACTTTGCACCAATCGAGCCTAGCCTATTAGATAGTATCCCACTAAATCTATGTTGATAATTCTTTTCTTATTACTACCTCCTTGGTCCGACAAGTAGCAACAAGGCTAGTTCTAACGCGTGCACTCGTTAAAAAGACTTCTAAACGAATGAATCAATACATGCAATAACCTATTTGAGAATTGCTATTAAGCTAGGTTTACTTTGTTAATCACTCATGGTTCCCACAACCCTAGTTGTGAATTTAGTTACCCATGCATATAAGAACACAATTCATAGTTGTTAAACAATAAAACATGAACTTACTTTTACAATTCGAAGAAAATCCAGAAATTCAGCTTGAAATAACAAGAAGTTACTTGAAAACCAAATCCAAAAATTGAATTAATGCTAAAGTTGCAAAACCCAATCTCCAAGTACAAACTAAGAACAATAGTAATAGAATCGAACCCCAAAAACGAGGTTTTTATACCCTATTTATAAAAACATAGTTCTAAATTAAAAGGAATTAAAATAAGGAAAGTTTTCCAAAAATGCGGCTATAATCGACGACCCCCACAGATGAAACGACGGACCATCGATTGCCTCCGTAAGTCCAGACTTAGCATTTTTTTTCATCCTTCAGCTAGCATCCTCTTTGAATCAATCAATGGACCAACAACATGGTCCGTCGATGCATCTACGGTTCGTCGATGCCTTCCGTCGTTCCATACTTAAACTTTCTTCAACTTCGAGTACTAGGACTATCTCTGAACTTATCGACGATTCAATCAGGAAGGTCCGTCGATTGATCGACGGACCATCGATCCTTATGTAGCCCCACACTTGGTCAGATTTCCCCGAGTTTTCCAGATGCCTGAACTATCAGTCGACGGTCACCATCGACGGGCCGTCGATGGAATGACGGGCCGTCGATGGTCTTCGTGGGTCACCTCTGCACTAAATCTTAGTTACCTTCTGTGTTTTGGGTTTGGACATCTTTCCTGCAAAAACAAAGATAAACTCATGTTAAAACTACTACAAAAAGGCTCCAGACACACACAAATCTTAAGAAAAAAGCATTGAAAGTACCTCGAAACCAGGGTACATCAAGATCCAATCGGCAAAGATCACAAATAGACTCTCCACCACTCCCTAGTTGGCCTACATAACTGGAGTATAGCATAACAAACCCCAGAGACTCGTCCAACTCAACACTCTCTAACAACTCTCTATATGTATTCAAAAACTCATGCACATCCCCGCTTGTTCCACCTTAAAATGGAGGTGGATCCATCTTTCTGAACTTCTTGTAACAACATTGCTCATCCTCTATCAACACAATTTAAGGGGCATCCTTAACCTAAACTCCTGGTGCAGGATCAACCTCAAACGTAGGACCCGTTGGTGGTTCCCCATCGGACCTTAACTAAATGGAGTATGTCCCTTTATTTAGGGTCTGAGCGCCACTCTAGTCTAAGAGCCCTCTGATGTGCCTGCCCGTCCCCACCCTGACTGGAATTCTCAAGTACCTCCAACACCCTCAACAAAGTGTCCTAAAACAATGGTGCAGCAGTGTCCTTTTGAGGAACCTGGTCCTCTCTAACATCATTCTCTATCTTGGGAGAGACAACTCTGCCATGGTCTCTGACTAGCGCCATTCCAAAGGGCTGATCTCTTCCCCTAGCTCGGGGTCTACCCCTACCCCTAGTTGGGTCTCAACAACTGGCTCGGGGGCTGCCTCCTCTACCACCAACAGTAGATCTCATCCTTGCCATTTGCCCAAAAAAATGCGACAACTCAGTACTACAGATAGTAACCATGCACGATAAGGATAAATTTACAAATGGAAGTTCCCTTTATTATAGAATTGGCCACGGAGTCTGTGGCCCTTCCCCTATTTCTCATCATTTCAACAAGGCATTATCATAACAGTAATATAGCATCAATGCATTTATAAAAATGTGCAAATGCTCGATGAGAGGAGAAAATCCTCACAGCAACAATCCAACACAGATAATCTTGGCACAATATCAAGAATTAGCCAATGCAACATATTCTTCTTTTACCCCATATTGTCATTAATAGAGTATTCATCATTTATCAAAGAACAGAATATATGAAACCCTTCACCAATACCCATTACTCACAATCAAACAATGGAATATAAGGTTCAATACAATTAATGAAGGGTCAAGAGGTCCACTTGCCTCCAGAAAAGTGTTCAATCAATTCAATACTTGATTCTTCCCTCTCAGATGGGTCTCCGAATCAATACAATTTTCACAGATATGGCATTATAATATGGCATTATAATAAGAATTCAAGACCAACAACACCCAAATCAATAATTTTTAAAATTAGGGGAAATGAGAGATAACCGAAAGTCAAAGCTTCGACATAATTTGCATAACCGTTGTTCTTACTCCTAGTCTTTTTTAACAAAATGGTTATTGTGCCTTGATCCCAAATAAAAGTCTCTAATAGCCCATAGGCCCTTACGGAGTCAACTTGATTCCCAACACACTATTAATTATATTTACTTTCTGTCAGTTTCTCAAGATAGATATGCATATATACACATAATTATTTTCGAAGTTGACTGGTGCATGTGCTCCCCCACAAATACACGTGGTCCGCCTCTGAACTAAGAGGCATGTTGTGTTATAACTGACCTGATATTTCAGAAGAGAGTTTTCATGATCATTTAGTGTTTGCCTTAGCACCTCTTTTTTAATACACCTGCTTATTCTTGTGAGTTTCCTTGGTGAAACTTTCTAAATTATATGCGCTTTTTCTTATCAACTTTATGATCCTTGTTATAAGTTCTCAAAGCGATATATTTATTCTTAGAGACAATGATATGATGATTATTAATTAGTATTAATGTGTTTTTTTATGCTTAGTGACCACCATATTGCTCTAACTTTTTATGCTTTCCAGTTATTTTAGCATGTACTATACAGAAATAAAACTGGGATCTCCTCCTGGAGAATACAATATGCTGATTGATACCGGAAGTGAAATATCATGGATTTCGTGTAGCTCCTGCAGCAACTGTCCTTCATACTCTTGATATTTGTTTTAGTTTTTTTGTATAAATTATTATTGTTATAGCCCATTAAATTAGGTGAGTGCAATATATTGGTGATTTATAAAACTAATTAATTTAAGAAGTCACCATCTAAATTTTTTTAATGATGAATTAAGATGCCTAATTATTAATTAAAGTAATGCTAAACTTAACTTCAAATAATAGGCTACTTAACTTATATGATTCTAGGTAATTTAGGATTTAGATTATCCTAAAGAAAAGGAGCTAAGCAACCCATGAGATCTGTTAAAACGGTTAACTAGTCATATTTAGATCAATTAAACTTGTTATTAATTATCAAACAGTAATATTTAACATTTGAGAAAATAATTCATATCTTGATGGCGTGGGTCCAAATTTTAGACTCAAAGGCCAAGATTTATTTAGAACGAATCTAATTGAAGTACTCAATTTTACAAGGAAGTTACTCAAAAATTCTTGCAAGTTTTTAGTATTCTAAAGAAAATAAACTAGAACAAGTAAACAATCACATAAGAAAATAAAACGATCAATTAACCAGATGTATTATTGGGTTGGGGGGGGGGAGATAGCGAGTGATGCATGTTTGAGGTTATATCGAATCACAAGGCGAAACTTCTTGTGCAAACGAGAGTCTTTCGTGGTGACTCTATTTTGTTGTCAAAATGTACATACAAGGAAATAAAAATACGAAGAAAACATTTAAACTATGATTTGTGTTCCTAATTATAAGCATGCTCAGATATTTTAGAAAAGACTTAATGCAGCCCCTTACACTACTGATTCATTCTACACTTTTCCAAATCATTTAGTCAAGATTTTTAGTAAAGAACAAAAATCTACACACAATATTATTAATACGAGCACAGAAGTATTAGATTCAAGTGATTTGTGAATTGGGACATGAGAACTGGAAAACTAAGTGAAGGAAAAATGGAAGTCATTTTCCCTTCATTGGTAGAAAATAATGAAAGTTTTAGTTCTTATATTACGAGACGATTCATTTAGCTCTTAAAGGGTTATGTAGAGGGTGCCCCCTCATACTATCGTCGTTGTCACTCGGTTGGTTCGGCTTCGGCTTCGACCTAGGCAAATGCATTTATCAATCTCATTTGGACTCGGATATTTTCTTTATTTTCATCTGAACAGTATTTCTGATTACTATTTAGAATACATGAGATAATAACAAGTTGACTAAGATACATATATAAAAATACCTTTCTTTTAAGCTCCTAATCAAACTCAAAGTCATGAAGACTCAAAATTTGTTTTCTAAAAAAGTATGCTGAAGAAGTTCAGAAAATTCAATAGAGAAAATGAGTGCAAACATCACTATTTAAGCTAAAATTTGGTGTGTAAGCACGTTTTAAGAATAGGTTTGGTGTCTGTTGGATGGAAGTGTTTGTTCGTAAGGGAAGGAACAATGTCTTTCATAAATTTTGTTCGTAACAATTTTGCGAATTCAAAAGAATTTTGCATGGATATAAATTAATTAGTAAAAATGAAAAATGAAGTTCGTCCAGAAAATTTATTAATCAATCATTCGCCGAAGTTGAAGTAGAGCGACGACGACAAGTCGATGACATCACAAGGGGACATTCTCTTCTCAACTCTTCAAGAGGTAGAAGCATTATT
Organism: Solanum sitiens; assembly: GCA_016801875.1. Taxonomy (NCBI): domain Eukaryota; kingdom Viridiplantae; phylum Streptophyta; class Magnoliopsida; order Solanales; family Solanaceae; genus Solanum; species Solanum sitiens. Next base: position 39,730 of record JABWTJ010000819.1, on the reverse strand, counting down.
TCTAAATGTAAACACAATAGTTCTTCTCTTCATTAACAACAAGGGAGAAATGAACTTTATTCAAATTTCATTTTTCCTCTATTTCTCAATTCACATTACACCTTATCTTTAAAGCATAACCTCTAAGAAATCAAAACTCAGCAATCCCCCAAAAGGATGAGAAATATCTATATTATAAAGATGTATTCATGAAAAAGTTGTATGCCATAATTAAAAGGATTTAATTTATGAAAATGTATGCATGAAAAAGTTGCATGTCACAAGTAAGGATTAATTGCATCTGAATAAGTAAGTTTTTTTTTTTTTAACTTTCCCTAGTGAAAATATTTAAGATATACTTAGTGAATTAGTAAATTAGATGTCTTTTAACTTTCGTGATTTAGTTTATACCTAGAAAACATAGTTCACACAACTAATCCCTTAACCATCTTTGGCTATCACTATTTTATTCGTTTAACCATAAAATATGTCTGACATAAGTGTCACGACCCGATTTATTGAGTCATGATGATACCTACTATAATCCACGTGTAGGTAAGATAACTAGTAACCCAGAATAACAAGTAGTGGATATAAGGATAGAAATAAGACAGAACAATAATTTAATAACAGAAATAGAACGAAACACCGAAAGCAAGCAATAATATATATATATATATATATATATATATATATATATATATATATATATATATATATATATATATATATATATATATATATATAGAGAGAGAGAGAGAGAGAGAGAGAGAGAGAGAGAAGAGATCTCCCCCAGAACTAGAAGTCCCAAGTATAGAGCTGTCTAAACAAAATAGTATAAGTTCGAAAGTTTACCCAAAATACAAAGCTTGTCTCAAAATGCAAAAGACTTGTTGTCCAGAATATTGAAAGAGACAGGTAAGTCCAAGACGCCGAGTGCTCACCCTCGCCTCTAATCCAAGATGCAATAGGCTCGAGTAATCAATGATGATAGATGGTGCTCGGACCTACATCATGAAAGAGATGCAAAATGTAGTATGAGTACCAAAACAACAGTAATTAGTAGGCATCACATACTTACTAAGCACGAAAAGTAAAAACAATATGAAATGATAAAATCTAGACACAAATAGAGCAAAACATTAAAACTACACATGAGTGTACTAAGATAGAAAATAACTAAGTAAAGCTAAAATAAACCAAACTGGACCCTATAAGCCTAGAAGATATAACACTCGTGTATATGCTATGTAAAACCTGAACGCACTCCATAAGTCCGATAGGTACACAAAAAAGCTAAACACTAAGAATAATATATGATGAATTCTGGTCCATAGAAGGTGTAGACCGGACCTATAACTGTGAATAAATTCCAAGTAACCAATAAGACCTAGTCAAAGCTAAAGAGTGCAAACTCCAAACCTTGAACAGCAAATGGTCTACAAAAAGGAAATAGGTCATAGCTAGTCTGCATCGACTGTGCAAAGGATATAGATTATCATGAGCAGACCTTGAATATGCAATTAGTAGGAATCAATTTCGTACAGGATAGTGAGAAACATGACTTGACCTTGAATCTGCAACTAGAAACGGTTGTCGACGGATCTCATGTCAAACCATAATAATAGAGATACTTTGGAATGATGTCCACACCCAGGTAATCTGAAAAACACTCCAAGATCGAACCAACACAGTCCCAAGTCGCCAAGCAAAGCCAAAAATCTCAAACATAACTCACGATGCCATAGAAAGAGGAAGGAAGGATAAAAGTCGTCAAAACTGAGTCAATGACTGATCTAAGGCTCATTCTATTAGACTCCACCACCCGTCTACAAAGAGCTAAACCGTATGAAACGGCATCAGAGTAGAAATGAGGCCTAAAAGGCTTCAAATTTCGCAAGTTCATGGAAAACACTAGTTAAGACTAGTCTACGGTCAAACATGCTCAAACATTTAATAGTAACAACAATTAAGGCCAACCATGAGGTAAGGACATAACCTAACAACCATGCTTTTGATGCTTAATAATCTTGATATAGGCCTATAACATGATTTTTAATTAAAGTTAACATGATCAACTAGGGACCCGCCCCCAATTCACTCAAATCAACATAATTTAACGAACTCAAACTCAATCATGTTTCGAGAGTTTTTCCTTTTTGTACGACCTCCAAATGCTATCATGCTATCAAAAATAGAATCACAATGTTAATAATGTCACTTAGATATTAAATTCACTAAAAACAAAGACTAACCAATTTTGGGGTCAAAATGGGAATTGTGGATCACACATCGAAATTTCCATAAAATGACTGTCAAAAGGTCCAAAATAGTTAACAAAACTTTTGTTCCAAAATGGAACACAATTCGAGGCTAGGAACAATGTAAGTGAAGTGATTGTGGATGTTGCTTTTCACCAAAAGGTGAAACTAATCCGGGAATGACAAGGGGAAATTGAGAGGAAAATGATACTTCCTCCGTCCAAATTAATGTAGCATCTTTCGAATTTTGAGATTTAAAAATATCAAAAGTTTTTTATTTATTTTTTGAAATATTTGAATTGTCAATTATTGTGACTTATATTAATTTTTACACCGTTTCCAAAAATGTATATTAAAACTTAAAAAATTCATGCCAAATTTCATAGTGAAAACTTAAATAGTTTGATTCTCATGAAGAAAAAAGTGTCATGTAAATTAGGAGAGAGAGAGTATTGTTTTGAAATTTGATCAGAATCATGTGAGAGAGATATGTTGAATTAAAAGTTTATTACTAACTAATATTAGATATACCCTCGATATACAACATGTCACGCCACGAGGCTACACCTTGGGCGTGACCGACACTCAGAACCATTTTTTGTCCCAAGCTAACCCTTACCCTGACTGATTACTAAGCAAAAAACTATACATACATGTGGAATCCTTATAAGATGGACATTCAAAATCATTTAAAGACATTTCATGCAAAAGCATAAATAAATTTGTATATAAATAATAATAATATGTTTAAATCATCTGAATACTCAAGACGGAACTGACTCACTAATTTTGTCTATCTTTGAAGTCTCTACTAACTGAGATAGGCGTCGGGACAAAACTCAAAACTACCTGACTATTCAACGAAAAATGATTAAAAAATCAAATAAACTACTAACTAAATTGGAGCCCTCTAAAAGTAAGGAGGTCTCACCGACTGTTGATGGAAAGAAATCTTACCAAACATATGCTATCGAGAGTACATACAAACTACATCATAAAATTATGCAGCGCCAAATAGCGTCAGGTTATTGAATGCACAATATGTAATACAGTGTTATCAAAGGCGCAAAACGTGTTGAGCGCTTTGCCTTGCTTTATGTGCGCTTCGATGTCGTCATCAAAGTTCTAAGACAAACGTTTCCTTCCCAATGAGCCTCTTAGGAAGAAGTGACACTTAATAATTGATATTTTAGTTCATCATTTTTTTCAATTTCTTTTGTCATATATTTGTCATTCATGTTTATAATAATAAGTTTTTGACTAAACTAATATATTTGTTTTCTTTTTTCCTGCTTTTTTTTATTAAAGCCCACACTTTATTTAAAGCCCCAACGAACCTTAGATTTTTTTGCGCGCTGAATGAATCAAATAACTGAACTAAATAAACAAACTGGAACAAAACTGAAAGTAACCTGACAGAAAGTGGAGCGTGAAATCTAAGATGCAACAATAGATAATACTGAACTAAAATGTATAAATAGATATACTTTACTTTATTAGGGAGTTTCTCTAGCCGACAAACTGAAAATACCTAACATGAGCCTCGTAATGATACGTCTTACCTACATTACCAGAGCCATTCTAAACCTTGTCGGAGTATAGAGCAAAAACTTATGGATCCATCTAATAGGACTTCTTAGAGGCAGTATGGAGTTACCCGAATGACGGTACGATCCTGTCCTTTGTTAGCTACGTAGTTTATGGAGTTTGAGTTATGTTAACTGTTACCCCAAATCGAGGCTCAATACTACTCTCAAAATTTAACTTTATATGCTCATTTATAAAAGGGAAAATTATATGAAATAGCAAATTATTAATTCAAACTAAATGCTATAGCCATAGTTTATTTTAATTGTAATTTGCAGCAAACATCCCTTTTTCTTGCCATCTGATTTGGTATACAATAGCCATTTTCGGTATACAATTAGTCATTTTATACAGTTCAGTATAAAATGTATAAAATGCGTTTGTATTTGTATAAAGTGAGAGAAAAGTGTATATACAAATACAAATACATATATTTTCATCCTATATACTTATAAATATACAAATTGAGATTTTATTATACAAATTACAATGTATAAATAAATTTATACAAAACTGAACAATTTGTATAAAATGAATGTTTGTAGCGAATTACACAAATCAAAAGCTCCATAGCAAACATAAAATTTGTTATGGAGCGCAATTATATAGACTATAGCTATAACATACAAATATGCTTTTTATTTTTCTATATATGAAAGTTGCTCTTCAAAAAAAGTATCCTCTAGGGTGAGTTAATACTTAAAAAAAACCTCTTCGAGGGGAAATTGGACTTCACTTTATTAGACTGACATGCTTCTTAAAAACTTTTATGCTTTCTTGATGAAAAAAATATACTTTCAAAACTCTTCTAAATTAATGCACTTGAAGTTAAAAATATATCTTATTGAAACTCTTCTAAAATCAAGCACTTTAAATTAAAGATAATAATATTTTCTTAAAATTCTTCTTGAAAATAAAGCACTTGAAGTAAAATATACTTTCTCTAAACTCTTCTTAAATCATGCACTTTAAATTAAAGATAATAACATTTTCTTGAAATACTTCTTTAAAATTTTAAACATACTTTATTCTTGAAAATAATGAATATGAAATACCATGACAAGATTTCAATAACTTTGATTAGAAAGGGTCCATGTGGTAGTATAAGAATGAACCAACAATCAAGAATCATCAACAAATATGAAGTACAATAATTGTGATAAAAAAAAACCAGAATCAAAGATAAAAAATAGAGATGATTCAAAAATCATGATCCTTTGGGGGGGGGGGGGTTAGAAACCTTAACTTTGATCGTACTAACTAAAATTGTAGATGTAGGGTGAGAACAAGAACTAAGTTATGGGCCACCTAAATCTTAGTATTCTAAGAGATATGGTCACTTGAAGTTAACCTTTGTAAAATCTTATATCGAAACTCAATTGGTATGGAAACTTACAACTCAACTTTGTCTTAGTGGATTCTTATGACCTTAAAACATCTCCAAATCAATTAAAATACTAAAGAATCGGCCGTAACACCTATGCACAATTAATAATCACTCGGGATAACCTTATACACATATGAAAACAATTCGATCTTAGTTTACAAATTTCAGGGTATTACAATATATCCCACTTGAAATCATTCATCCTCGAATGATGGTCAAGTTGCACTAAAAGAGAAATGAGCTACTTCTACTATCTTTGTGACCTTTGAACTTCCCCATTAACAAAGATAGAAGTGGTTTGTATTAAGAGGTGGAAACTCAACTAGAGTACGCTTCTCACGAACGTTCACGAAAGATTTCCAGATTACGGGTCATGACATGAAGTTTCTAAAAATCACAATAGAAATAAGGCTATCACATCAAACGTTCTCATCAAAATTTCTCATAACCTTCTTGAGAAAGAAATATGGGCACGATTTGTGTCACATATTCGAACATAAAGAACTCACAAATCTTAAGAATCTGAGCCGTCTGGCCGGGGTCCATTAAACATGAATGATATAGATTAAAACATTGTTCATACTCTACCTCAAATTATTTGACATGAAATAGGGATATCTTGGGCATGGAAAAAGAATAGAATTACTATGCCTCAAGTGATATGACTAATAGCTTTTAAGCTTAGCAAAACTTCTCACTGCGCTCCCCCTTGTGAACGCTACACTTCATAAGCTACTACCTATAGCTCCTCCAATGGTACATATGTCTGCTGCTGCGGAGGTCTGAAGGTCTGAGTCTAACTGCATGCTCTTAATGTGTTCAAGCCTAACTTGGAGTCACAAGGTGCACCACATAAGGTGATCATATTAATCTAAACCACTGGATTCACGATCTATAGCTCTGTAGGGATTTTCATCTCAAGAATACGACTTCTTCTTACAATTCACTCAACAAACCTCTGAGTTCTACTCAAGTCATTTACATGTATATCAGTACCCTATTCAAGCCTAGTATTATAAACACTCCATGAACTTCTAAGTAACCAATTCTTCTAAGAACTATCCATCTTCCTATCATCTCAGCCAACTGGAAATTCATGTATTACTAATAAGGAAAAACACAAAATATTTTAATCTAGCTACTACATATAACCAATCGTCATTTCAATCTTTTTCACACGTGGAATAAACATACTGTGATCTTCACCATAAAGAGTGTCTACCCTCTCATCTAAACCAACATTCAACTTCTATCAACAACTCTATCGAAACTGAAGTAGGACTACTGGAAGGTCTTTGAGAGAAAAGATCATAAGCACGAATCATTCAAGAAGTTTAATCTAAGAATATGCATTGCGTAGCATTATTTCACTAGAAATTGAAGGTATATCATTAGTTCATGGGACTAAGCATATTCAGAAACATGAGTGCATACATTATGAGTTGTATATCGTAAGACTGACATTCACCACTTCATAGAGTAAGATTGAGGTCATTCATGAGTTGAATCCGGGCCTCTTATTCTAAGAAATGAGCATAGATGTTAATCTTTCTAAAGTAAATGAGAATGAATCAATAGAATAACTCTTTGATATGCGAGATATGAGAAGAGTTTCATAACTGTGAGAAATATAGAAAAAGAATATTATTGAATTGCTGTTGTGTCTACATTATTACATGAGACCCTATTTATAGACCATAGAATACAATCCTTTACCAAGTAGGATACTATTTAGTATTCCTATTCCTATTCTAATTGGATTGTATAAACATATTTCTATTCTAAGAGGATTGTATAAACTTGTTCCTATTCTAATAGGATTATATAAACCTATTCCTATTTCAATAGGATTATACAAACCTATTACTATTCTAACACTCTCCCTCAAACTAGTGCATACAATTCATGTACCTAGCTTGTTACAAATGTAATTAACACGAGGACCGATGAGGGGCTTGGTGAGATATTCGCAAGTTGATCAGTCGACTTCACAAAATTAACAGTCAATCTCAATGTGTTTGTCTTCTAATTAAATACTGGATTTGATGCATAATGTCAGTAAACACAAAGATAAAATTTTAGTGTTGAACTTCCCAAATTAAACCTGCAAAAACTGCTTCAAACTATAGAGTGACTGACATAATCGACATACAAGGCTACTAAACTCCGACTGAGCAACAAAGTGCTCAAAACTTAGTATAAATTATATGGATCATGTTGGAATCAATAGATGAGTCAAAATTAAACAAGTCACCGAAAAACTGGCTGGAACATGCTCATTTGCCGGAGTATTAGGTTTGATGGCTAAAAGTGGTCACAATCTAAGAAATAAAATTATATAGGTAGGGTCGGAATGATGTCACGACCCAACTAGAAAATAGAAATTAAATAGGATAGTTCGAATTGATGGAACGACCCCATTGAAAAAGAGAAATAATATGGATAGGGTCGAAATGATGGCACGACCCTAATGAAAAAGAGAAATCATATAGGTATGATTGGAATGATGGAACAACCCTACGCAAATCAGATTTGAGGAGTCACCAAAAAGACGAATGGAACTACGCAAATCAAATCTGAGAAGTCACCGGAAAGACACACGGTGATATGCAACTCAGATATAAAAAAGTAGTTCCAAAAAAACCCACGGTACTACGCATATTAAATATGAAAAGTAGTTTGGAGAGATGCACTGTGTGACGCAAATAAGATATGCAAAAAAAAGGTAGTCACCAGAAGGATGGCATGGTGCTACACAAATTAAATATGAAAAAGTAGTCACTGGAATGATGGCACGGTGCTACACAAATTAAATATGAAAAAGTAGTCAACGATATGATGGCACGGTGCTACACAAATTAGATATAAGAAAGCAGTCACCAGAATAATGGGGCGGTGCTACAAAAATTAGATGTGGGAAATTAGTCACTAGAAAGATACACGGTGACTCAACTTTTGCTAACATAATCATTGGCCGGACGGGCGGCATATATGCGTAATAGCCGCCCGCCAATAGCGGAAGCTCTTTGATTGTTTACCAAGATCGTAAAGGCTCTGATACCATGTGAGAAATATAGGAAAATAATATTATTGAATTGCTGTTGTGTCTACATTATTACACGAGACCCTATTTATAGACCATAGAATACAATCCTTTATCAAGTAGGATACTATTTAGTATTCCTATTCCTATTCTAATTGGATTGTATAAACATATTCCTATTCTAAGTGGATTGTATAAACATATTCCTATTCTAAGAGGATTGTATAAACTTGTTCCTATTCTAATAGGATTGTATAAACCTATTCCTATTTCAATAGGATTATACAAACCTATTCCTATTCTAACAATAACAATTTAAATCTGAGGAATACTCTAGAGTATGACTGAACTGCTATCACATCATACTCTTTCTAAATACATCACCTATCATCTCTCCCTGAGGTCTAAAGCAGACATTCTATGTTTGTTGACTTATTTCATATAATTTTCTAAACTAGCCTATATTAATTTTACTCAAGGATACAGACAAATAACACATAGCAAATTATGAGCTTAGAGCTTCACACGACTATATACTATACTATCTTGGGTGCACATCTCTCACCCTAAGTCTTAGAGTCCTCATATTCCTAAATATTTTTCCATCACTTACAACCTCACAAAGGGAGCACATATACTTTCTAGTTGCCTCGCCACTCTTATTACAAATCTATTAAAGTAAAATCCTTCACACATTTAGCTTTCATCCACCACCTAGACCTGATCTATACTACCCAAGATAGCATACTTTAAGTCACCTAATCAATAACTCTCTATGTGCTAGTAACATGAAATCTACACAAATTGATTACACTTTAGTCAACACATGAGGGCCTATCAGTCTTCTATTAACTTACTGGAACATGACTACAACTACATACTTTACTCCATCACTATCACCATTCTTTAAGATTATTAGATTTCCAACTCAGAACTTATAATTCAGGGCAATTCTACTACTAATGGCTAATAAAGATCACACTATCTTTTGAGTGACAACACTACCCTAGCGCTCTAGAACATACTTTGCCCTTAAAGGTATCATCTATATAAAGGTTCAAGAAGGGGTTTGATAGTATATCATATTATTTGCTACACACACAATTTAGGTGAACACGAATAAGAGTGCATCTTTTTGAATCTATTGGAGTAAAGTTCACTAATGGGATCTTCTCGAGCAGTTGTGCAGTCTCTTAACATTCTATTAGCTCCATCTGAGGGGCCATATTGGCAGGAATAAGAACTTTACTATTCTAGGTACCTCGAAGATGAGGCATAGTCGGAGAAGTTAGAACAATGCACGAATCTTCACAAGTTTCTTAAGAGACAACTCTATTGCACGATCTAGATTATGAAAGGAAGGAATATATATGTATATATATATATATATATATATATTCACAAGTTTCTTAAGAGACAACTCTATTGCACGATCTAGATTATGAAAGGAAGGAATATATATATATATATATATATATATATATATATATATATATATATATATATATATATAAAAATATGTTCATTTGTAGATGTATAAAATGACATGTTATAATGAATGATTGGATAAACTGTATAAACATATACAAATTGAAAAAAAGTTGGTTGAAACACGTTTGAGCGTGTACCTGGAATTGAGTTAAGAGGGAGAATGAGAGAATTCAAAATTCAATTTTGATATGGATGAGAGATTTTAGGAGAAAAATTAGTTGAGTAAAAGAGAAGAGATAAATTATGTTTTATGTAAAAGGTATACAAATCACATTCCTGATATGAGTTTGTTTGGTGGGTTCCGAAATTAAGAGCAAATTTCATTAAAATATAGCTGCAACTCATAATTATGTGAAACTATAGCTTTATTAAATAATGCAGTCTTAATGTTTGCTAATTTGCATAATTATTCCTTCAATATTTGGGGTCATTTTGGCCAAGAATAGGTTTCATTTGGTTGAAACTAACTGAGCTGTAAGTGTTGGACCTTTTTCTTTTCTCTCTTGTGATATTTGGCTTCTTATTTGACTAGAATATTGTTTAGTCAGATTATATAATAAAAATAATAATAATAATAAAATAAAAAAAAAGAAGAAAAAGTCCATATTGTACTACCAATAGGAAAATAACAAATCATCTGTTATTAGAAATTCAAATAGTCAAAATTGAGTGTCAACAATTATGACATAGAAACTTGTTCTTTTAGTGTTTTTTTGAACATAATTGTATTGTTGTAGGTTTAGATGAACTTAACACAATTATATTATTACAGGTTGAGATGAACTTTTATGACGCGGACAATTCTTCAACTTCGTCTGTCATCTCATGTTCAGCATCCGTATGCACTTCAGATGAGTGCAGCGAAACAAATCAATGTGCTTACTCCTTGCATTACGCAGATAATAGTGGCACATCGGCTATTTTGTATCAGATTTGTTTTACTTTGACAAAATTATGAGGACCTCGTTGATTTCCAAGTCTTCAACATCCATTATTTTCGGGTGAGTATTCTTTTATATGATTATTCACATATTCTAGAGTATTATAATTCGGAAAGAAAGTATACAATCAAACTCCAATAAGAATACAAGAATACAATTGTTATCCTTTAAGAAGAGGGAAGACGAATCTATCAACATTCAATCTCTCCAAAAAAAAAATTAGACTAAGTTGGTTTTTAACTTATTTAAGTGTTTGGCAATTTTCAAAGTGACTTATTTTAAGTTAAAAAAAACTTATTTTAAGCCAAAAGTTAAAAGCTGGGGAAGGGGTGCTTTTTTTTTTTTTTAGCTTAAAAGCTCTTTTAAGTTGACCAAATATTTTACCTTTTTGCCCTTAATTCTTTTATTTTTATTATTATTATTATTATTATTATTATTATTATTATTATTATTATTCATTATTATTATAATTATTAGTATTATTAATATTTTATTATTTTATTATTATTATTATTATTATTTATTTTATTACTCTTTATTATTATTATTATTATATTATTATTATTATTATCATATATTATTATTATTATTATATATTATTATTATTATTATTATTATTAATTTTTTATTTTTTTTATTATTATTATTATTTGTTTTATTATTCTTTATTATTATTATTATTATTATATATTATATATTATTATTGTTATATTATTATTATTATTATTTTCATATTGTTTTACTATTATTATTATTACTATTTATTATTACTATTATATATTATTATTATTATTATTATTAATATTTAATATATTATTATTATTATTATTTACTTTATTTATTATTATTATTATTATTATTATTATTTTCATATTGTTATATTATTATTATTATTTCTTATTATTATTTATATTTAATTATTTAAATTATTATTATTATTATTTTACTATTATTTTTAATTATTATTATTATTTTATTATTATTATTTATTATTATTATTATTATATATTATTATTATTATTGATTTTATTATTCTTTATTATTATTATTATATATTATATATTATATATTATTATTATTATTCTTTTCATATTATTATTATTATTATTTTCATATTATTATTATTATTATTATTTATTATTATTATTATTATTATTATTATATATTATTATTATTATTATTATTAAATTAATCAACTTTTATCATGTTAACAACTTTTAAGGGTATTTCAGATATTTTGATTAAAAAAAGTGTTTACCAGCACTTATTTGCCAAACACATCAACAACTTTTTCTTTTAATTCAGCACTTTTATCCAAACACATAACTACTTATTTTAAAAATAAGTTTCAGCACTTTCAAAAGTACTTTTTAAAAGCTACTTTTTTTAAGCCCATCCAAACGGGCTCTAATTATACAAACTGGCTAACAAATAAATTTGATCAAGTAGAAAAGTGTGTATTATATGAAAATTTTATTTGAGAATTATTTCCCCAAAAAAATATATGGATTTTCATGCAACTACCTAAAATCTATAAATTTTAAATTATTTTATATGCAAAAACTGTTTATTAGGAAAATTCGTAAATATATTTTATGCCATTTTTGCACAAAAATATTATATAACAAAATAGCTGTGAAAATTAATTTTAGGTATCATTTTCATAGGTGAATTCATTGAAAATAAAATTGATCTTTTATTATTTTGCAGTGAAATTCCTAAATTAAGCTATTTGCGAATTTAGCTAGAAATAGTTACCTAAGAAAATTCAGGTGAGAAATTACTTTGGATCTTAATTCTAAAAATTTAGCTACGAATTTATTGTATAGGAGTTTACCCCGAATTTTATATCAGGGAATTTATTGAGTATTTTATTATTGCGGAACAAATTGTAGATTTTTTTTGTTAAGGATATACTTGGGGTTTGTCCATTAGCTGATGATTTTCTTACATGAAAGTAACATAAAAAAAATTGTCGCAAATTTAGTTAGGGGTATTTTCTTATTATTTTCTTGAAAATATTATGAATAGAATCATTATATTTAATTGATTTATTTATCTATGGAGATGTTCAAAATATTTATCAAATTATTTGAAGTTCAATATAGTTAAAGTTTGATCCCATAAAAAAGTCACGGATATGATATATTTTTGGGTTGAATATTACATATCATAAAGTATGGCATTACTAGTTACATATCTAATAGCAAAATAGTTATTATTATTCCAATTATATTTAAAGTAATATCATTAACAATGTACTAAATTGCTTATTACTTAATAATTAATCAAAAATGTAAGTAAAGAAAATATCATTTATATTGATTAATTCTTATATAAAACAATTACATTAATAATTTAGACCTTTAATGTGTGATTCATAATAATTTAGAGCTGAAGTTGTGTAACTATATTTGTTGAGTAAATTCTGTCAAAATAATAATTTATACCATGAGAGAACCATTATCTATAGTAATAGCATAATAGGTAACCAATTTAATTTTTTAAATTATGAATATCATAATAAGAGGCTTATAACTTAAATATATCGTTAGGTGATTTAATAGTGTAAAATCAAAACAGGTGCAGTACCTTTCAATTAGGAGACCTGATCTTGACAGATAAAGCAGTTGATGGAATTCTTGGATTCGGTCAACAGAGACTATCAATAATATCTCAACTTTCTTCACATGGAATTTCTCCGAAATCATTTTCACACTGTTTGAAAGGAGAGGGAAGCGGTGGAGGGATATTAGTGCTCGGTGAGATTTTGCATCTGAGTATGGTCTATACTCCCCTTGTTCCATCGAAGTATGTACTACAATTTTCCAAGAGCATTATTTTGTTCAACGTTTTATAAATTGTTGTTTTTTTCAAAATAATTCTTCTGTCATGACATTTAGTTTGTTTCTTTTCCAATTCTTACAGGGGTCATTACAATGTGTATTTGCAGAGCATTTCTGTACATGGAAGAATTTTACCTATTGATCCAGAAGCTTTTGCAAACTCAGGTGATCGAGGAACTATAGTTGATTCTGGTACAAGTTTAGTTTATCTTGTCACGGAAGCTTATGAATCAGTTGTCAATGCTGTAAGTATTCTTCTCACCAATCGTTCTCAACCACACATATATTTTCTTGATGTCTTATTAATTAAGCTATCTAGTTCAGGTTTTAAATATAAATTATTTTGACATTTTACTTGATGATCAAGTAATTATAATTATTATATATATAATAGTTAAGAAAATATAATAATTAAGATTCTAGATCCATAAAAGAATTTATCTTGTCATGCCCCGAGTCTAGATCCTAGGTGGGACTGACACTCGATGCCTGACTCGAGCGTATCTTTTTCTTTTGGTAACTAATCCTTATATTAATCACCAAGTTACTTCAATTACATAACCATAACCAAACAACACACCCTGTTGGTTATCTCAAAAGTAAAACAAAAACGACTAAATTAAAGTCCAAGCATACTAAGTATGACTACTAAACTAGAAAGGATCAAAAGACTAAACTATGCAAAAGGTGGCTACATCCGACAGGACTTCTAACATTACAAACATATGCAATTTCTATGGAAATTCTCTATCAATCTCTATATCGTTTTTCAAAGATTCTCAAGTTTTTCTCTATCCACACAACATGTATCACTTCAGCAAAGACTATTCTGGAAAAAATAGCTTTTTGAGACTTTCCTTTAGCATGAGCTATAGTCCATTCAATATGTTGATCCCAGCTTCTCCAACTTTGTCCATTCCATTCTAGCCAAGTAAAGATTCTAGTCCAGATTTGAATCGTAAAACGGCAACTGAAAAACAAATGTTCCTTTGTTTCGTCCCTTTCACTACACAAAACACAAATAGGTTCCACTACCATACCCCATTTAAGTAAGCTGTCAGCTGTTAGCAATCTGCCATAAAGATGTAGCCACATAGTAAGCACAGCTTTCAGCCTTGCTTTGTTCTGAAACATAAGACATTTCCAAGCCATCTTCGATGTCACCCCAAGAAGCTGCAAATATATTTGCCTGATCACACTATGTCCAGGCTTGATCTCAGTGTGAACCTGCGCAAGTGTTCCCCTGGCAGCAAGAATCATTTTCACCATCCAATAAGCCTGAGTTGAAATATTCATAGTATGTAGCTCATGGCCTTTTATATAATATGCATGAATCCACCTGATTTATCCCGCTTATGAGAGAGGTCCCAACGTGTCTTGGCAATAGCATCTTTGTTCCATACTGCTAGATTAATTAGATTGAGCCGTCTAGATGCCTTAGGTAGACATATTCTAGACCATGCTATTAATGACTTTTTCGTTATCTCATTTGAACCAGACCACACATAACTTCTATAATAGCCTTCAATCAACTTAAGAATCTTAGTAGGGATGATGTATAGTTGAGCCCAAAATGCTTGAATACCAAACAAAACAGTTTGGACCAATTGTCTGCATAAGAGAGTTTTTTTGCAGTCCAAGATGAAATTTTGGCTATAATTTTATCAATGAGGGGCTTCCATTTCATTATAGTAACCTTCTTAGTTGATAATGGTATTCCGAGATACTTGAAAGAAAAATCACCTAGACCGATCCCTTAATGATTAAGGATATTTTCTTGTGTAACTTGAGGGGCCCCACCGAAGGATATAACATTTTTTCCCAAATTTGTTTGCAAACCAGAGACTTTGGGAAAGTCATGAAAACATCTATACAAAGCTTTAGTAGATGTTAGACCCCCTTGCAAATAATAGAAGGTCATCAGCAAAACTCAAGTGAGTAATTCCCAGCGTATCAATAACATGATATTAGACATGAGTGTAAACATAGTTTAAAAACGTTTGAGAGTCTGCATATATTTAAGTCATAATATTGAAAAAAAAGAACGCAGAGGTCTAACTGTCTATTTATGAAACCTCTAAATATAACTAAGTAATGTCTACCACGACAAGAACCCTGTTATACCTTAAACACATAATCATAAAATACTAGAAAATTGAATACTAAGCCCCATGAAAATAAAGGGACCAATAGCAGAAGATATGAAACCTAGGGAGCGGCTTGATCACGTGCATGCACACCTAAGTCTGCATCTATAAAAGAATGTTGAGCCCCCAACAGAAGGGATGTAAGTACATGTGAAATAGTAATGTATGTAAAATGACATAATAAAACATAACATACATATCAAGATCAATAGAAGAAGCAACAACCATAATTATGATCGTAATATAGGAAGGTTAAGAGATGAGGTCATTTAATTAGACTGCCTTAGGGATATGTATTTCTAATATTTTAGTTCATTATAGGAGTATAATAGCATAACCAACAAAAACCACCATGTAAGCGGTATAACCAACAAAAACCACCATGTGAGCTCATGTAATTTAATCTCGGTCCGATCAGCTAAGTCATCTCATACCTTACCGAATATGAGACATAGCCCTTACCGGACGCATAAAAGAATGCGACATCCGAACCAACTGCATGATCCTTAAACTACGTCAGCAAACGTAACTTTAGGCGTTCATCATTTAGATTTATGCCTTCTCGGTTAACCATTTATCTCCCTTATGCTCATGTGTTCATGGATTAGCTCGAAGACTCATATTCATACCTTTTGAGGAATATAGTTCATAAATTTTGTTCATATCATGAGGTTACAACTCACGTATCATATCTTTGCATTCATGAGAGATATATATCACATCATAATATTATAATCAAGAAAACATAAGATAGCATCATAAGATTTATATTTGAAGAATTTCTTTGTTTATCATTCAAGGGTTCGTGACAAGAATTTTCAAGAATTCATCAAGAAAATATCAAGAAACTATTAAGAAGTTATAAAAAAATTGTTAAGAAATCATTAGACTTAGTTTTCTATATAAAAACCGTTACTTTCATGATTTCATACCTGAAATCTTGTAAAACTCAAGGGGGTAAGAATCTTCGTTGGAATAGGATTCTTTTATGGAGGATTCTTGGGGTTTTATTAAACTCATTCATGGAAGATATTCTATAAAAAAAAAGAGCCTAAATAGCGGGGATTTATTTTACATACTATGGGGGTTAGGAACCCCGCAATTTGCTGTAACAGAGGTTTCAGCAACCCCCAAAATTAGGTCTGTCATAATTAAGTTGTGGCGGTTTCTGTAACAAGTAGCGGCGGTTTGAACCCCCACAAATTGATTCTTAGAACAATGCTCTAAAGCTAATTAAGCCAATAATAGTTCAAACAACCATAAATTATGGCCACAAATCTTAGCAAAAACGCAAGCCCTTCTGAAGCAGCTAAATAGAAACGGTACCCCAATCTTAGCCCCAAGTGCTCCATGTCTGCAATTATACAATCTGACTCGTCATTCGCTTATCGTTGACGTAAGGTATAGTTGAAATTGCTCATCATTCATCACAAAAGTGGTCAAGTACTCTGGCTACATTCTGTCCAGCTGGTCACCGTTTCAGCATTCATATTCTTCCATTGATAACCATCCTTTATAATCTGCAATTATGTTTACATTGCTTTATCTCATTAGTATTGGCGTGCTTCTCCATGTTGTTACTAGAGATAGACTAGAAATAAAATGTTTCAATGGACAAAGACCAAAGTTATTCCTATATCAACTTTGGATTCATGTTAGAGCCTTTTGTTGTGCATGTTGGATTTGAAGTTCCTTAGAACCAATCAAAAGTTTACAAAGCCTGTGGGCTTTCAAAATTCTCCTGTGTTTTTTCCTTGATGAAAAATCTGTCAACTACTCCAGTATGTGGCAATTACTGATAAAATCATTGGAGCTTTACGTGGTCTACAAGCCACCAGCTCTACCTGATAACAAGGGTTGCCCTATATATATTAAGATGTTTCAAACTCAACAATTAGATTACCACAAAGAACACTGTCCCGCCCAGCTCAAACCATTGTTGTTTTTTCTCCCCTTTCTCATAGAGCACATAAGAATGTTGGGATCAGGAGGAGCACGAATTCTCCTCTTCAGTTAAAACCTCATAACTGAGACAAATCCAAGATTTAAACTTAATGGCTTTAACCTTAAGTTCTTAGAACTAAGCTTATCATACTCCCAAAGTTATGAATTGGAGTTTAATATATGTTCAACTTAGTGGTTTTGCATAAATATATCTATGAACAGTGTCAATCGCACCGAGGGTACTATCAGAGATTTCATGACAAGAGATGCTTGCAGCATGTAAAAAAGATCTACAGAGTTAACTTACTCGGGATATCCGGTGGGGACCCAATGCTTCCATAGTCATACTCTGTCGTCTTGCAGGTAATCACAGCTACTTCCCCAACCTGGAAGATCATATAAAAACACGTTGAGCACTAACATTAACTCGATGTACAACCACCACAAGTTAAAGAGAATATCGTCCTCAATGTAACATCCCAAGCCTTAATTTGAGAACAAGTGCCTATCTCAAATGAGAAAATTGTATCATCTTCACGGGTAGTATCTAATATAATTATTCTCCAAAATTTCTAGAAACAATTCAAAGCTTAAAAAAAACTGGGGAAAGAGAACACACAAGTTTGGTGACTCATCTTCGAGGTCTAAATTAGGGACGATTGAGAGAAAGAGAGATCTAGTAGATCTATGGATGCAGATGTGTGAAGATGTAGGTACAAATCTCTGTTAGGACTGAAAATAAGCAGGTGTAAACGCGGAAGCTAGCAAAGCAAACCTCGAAAGACCACGAGTAAGAAGACAACGAGAAATACATCAAAAGACACAAAGATTTAACGTGGTTCGGTCAATCGACCTACGTCCACAAAGGAGATGAGCAATCCACTCTAAATATGAGAGTACAAAATACAGAGAGAAACAACCTCAACCAATTCACTCGGAATACATGGGAGGTTCACACAAGTGATAACGTATCAAGCTTGTGACCCACAAATTTTCTCCCTAACCAAAACTCTCAAAGCCCTTAAGACTACATTGTGAATGCTGATTAAGTTAGAAGGAACATGCCTCTATTTATAGAGCCCTAAACCTTTTCCTACCAGAAAAAGGATTAGTCAATCCAAAACCTTTTCCTAAGAGGAAAACCTATTTATGGTAAGAAATCAGGGCAAATAAAACCCAACAAATCTCCCCCTTGGCCTGAATTTCTGACAAAATAAATTTGTCCACCTTCTTTGCTTAATCTTCAACAATTTGCTTCTCCTCTCCATAATCTCCTTTGCAAAATTGATGTCTCAATACAGAGAACCTCTCTGAAACAATTTCTCCAACAGAATCTTCGTTACTGTCAAAAAGGTTGCTGCTAGAACTACACCCGCCAAGATGAACACATCTTTCTAACCTGGTTCAATCATCGTTTATCAAACCACAAAACCTGACTCCATCATTGAATCTGGCTCTGATACCACTTGTTAGGACCGAAAATAAGCAGGTGTAAACGCGGAAGCTAGCAAAGCAAACCTCGAAAGACCACGAGTAAGAAGACAACGAGAAATACATCAAAAGACACAAAGATTTAACGTGGTTCGGTCAATCGATCTACGTCCACAAAGGAGATGAGCAATCCACTCTAAATATGAGAGTATAAAATACAGAGAGAAACAACCTCAACCAATTCACTCGGAATATATGGGAGGTTCACACAAGTGATAACGTATCAAGCTTGTGACCAACAAATTTTCTCCCTAACCAAAACTCTCAAAGCCCTTAAGACTACATTGTGAATGCTGATTAAGTTAGAAGGAACATGCCTCTATTTATAGAGCCCTAAACCTTTTCCTACCAGAAAAAGGATTAGTCAATCCAAAACCTTTTCCTAAGAGGAAAACCTATTTATGGTAAGAAATCAGGGCAAATAAAACCCAACAAATTGATACCAGTTGTTGTGACAAAAAAAATGAAAACGAAAATCTAACAATAAAGAACACCAAGTTTAACGTGGAAAAACCCTTCAAACCGAAGGTAACCACCACGTGATCGACAAGATCCGAATTGCTTCACTATAACAATAAGAGGGTTACAAATATTCTTCTAATGGCTACACAACAAGTGCCAAAAGAGAACAAACAATAGCTACACCAACAAAAGATAAATAGAAAGAAACACCACCCAAACCCAGCTTCTGTTCGGGACCTAAAACAGGATCTTGCTGACCTCAAAATCCGATCTCCACCGTTCAATTCAACCACCAAGATGTCAGGAAGACTCAGTCCAAATTTCAGCCCGATCCAACGGTTAGTTAGTCCGAATATACGATCTGAACGTTGCTGGTCGGAGAAAAAGACTGCAGCAAAAGAACCCTTTTTCTTCTCTCTTTTCTCTTGTTGAAAGCTCTCTCAAAAAACCTCTCTTATGTTCTATTGCCTTTCAAAGACAATACCAATGAGCAATTGAATTATTCTCTCAAGACCATCCTCTATTTATAGAGTTGTACTTTTCCTTACAAAGCCAAAACCAACTACAAATAGGATTACAATTTCAATCCTTTTCCTAATAGAATTGGAAACCAAATAAAGAGAATAATTCCAATCCTTTTTCAAGTAGGATTAGGCCATGGGCCTTTGGCTGGAACATGGGCAATAGCCCAACAAACTCCCCCTCCAGCCAAGGGGCCAAATGGACTTCAAGTGGAGGAACTTTTGACAGGCTCCCTGCCTGCCACACTTCTACAAAACTCATGCTTGTCTACGATGAGTTCTTTCCACTTATCTCTATGAGTATCTAACATGACTTCATCATAACCTTCAGGTTCTCCCATGTTAGTCAATAGAATATACTCCTTATGAGAATAATGTGTTGAGCTTCGCTTTTCTCTAGTAGATCTTCTACAAGAGGTTTGTGGATCATTCGAAGTGGTTATCTCACCATGAGTTGGTTGATCATCAACCACAACATCATCAGTAGGAACAATTATATGTTCTACACTCTGATCATTATCTTGGGTTCCTTCATGTGCAGAAGATGTATCAATAATAGGAATTGGATCAACATTAACTAAGCTCTCATCAATCTGAGAATCTAGTTTCTCAGTCTTGTCAATATCTTCAATAGTTTGATCTTCAAAGAACGCAACATCACGACTTCTAATGAGCTTCTTATCAATTGGATCATAAAAGCGATATCCAAACTCATCTTGACCATAACCAATGAAGATGTACTGCTTAGTTTTAACATCCAATTTCGATCTCTCATCTTTTGGAACATGCACACAAGCTTTACACCCAAACACTTTCAAGTGATCATAAGAGACATCCTTATCAAACCAAACTTTGTTTGGAACATCACCATCCAAAGCAACATCAGGAGACAAATTGATAACATAAGCAACAGTGTTAAGTGCTTCAGTCCAAAAAGAATTTGGAAGTTTAGCCTCTGAAAGCACACATCTAACTCTCTCAACTAAAGTTCTGTTCATCCTTTCTGCCAAACCATTTAATTGAGGAGTCTTTGGAGGAGTCTTCTGATGACGAATTCCTTGCGATTTGCAGTAGTTATCAAAGGGACCAATATACTCACCACCATTATCAGTGCGAATACATTTTAATTTCTTTCCCGTTTGTCTCTCAGATAAGGCTTGAAACTGTTTAAACACATCAAGCACTTGATCTTTGGATTTTAAAGGATATACCCAAATCTTGCGAGAACGATCATCAATGAAAGTAGCAAAGTAAAGTGCACCACCTTTTGACTTCACTTTAAAAGGACCACACAAATCTGAGTGTACTAGCTCTAATAGCTCAGACTTTCTTGAAGGAGGATGACTGTGAAAAGAAACTCTTTTCTGTTTCCCTGCTAAGCAATGAACACATCTTTTCACCTTTGCTTGTTTCATACCAGCAAGCAAATTCTTCTTAGCCAAATACGTGATCCCCCTCTCGCTCATATGACTAAGCCTCTTGTGCCACAATTCTGATAAAGCTTCACTCTTCACCAAATTTATAGAGTCACCAAGAACTGATCCTTGTGTCACGTATAAATTTGAATGTTTTCTTCCTCGAGCTAAAATCAATGAGCCTTTGGTGAGCTTCCATTGGCCATTGCACAAGTCATTATGATAGCCATCATCATCTAGTTGTCCTACAGAGATCAAATTTATCGAAATGTCTGGAGCATGCTTGACATTCTGAAGGACCAACGTTGAACCAGTATTGGTTTTAAAATAAACAGTGCCAACTCCAAACACCTTAACCTCACTAGCATTACCCATCTTTAACACCTCAGAGTTAACAGAAGTATAAGATGAAAAGAAGTCTTTTCTTGGTGTGACATGTGATGTGGCTCCAGAATCTACTATCCAACTTGTATCTTGAGATACAAAATTGATGACGTCTTTATCACAAGCGAAGAGAAGGTCATCTTGGACAACAGCAACAACATTATTTTCATTGTTTTCTTCCTTCTTCCCTTCTTTAAGATCTTGCTTCAATTGTTTTCAAAATCTTTTAATATGTCCTTTCTTTCCACAATGATAGCATTTAATATTTGGATTCTTGAATTTTGACTTGCTTCTGCTTTTGCCTCTACTCCTCGGATCTCTTGTCTTATGTCTCCCTCGATCTTCTGTATATAGAACATCTGAATGTGAAGATGTGTCTTGAGATTTTCTTCTAACCTCTTCATTCAACACACCACTCTTTGCATATTCCATAGTCACCTTTCCACCAGTGGCAGAATTTGTTAAAGAAACACGAAGAGTTTCCCAAGAATCCGGTAGAGTATTAAGAAGCCAAAGTCCTTGTATTTCATCATCAAAATTAACACCCATTCCTGATAGCTGATCAAGAATACCATGAAAATCATTTATATGATCAAGAATAAGACTGCCCTCCTTGTATTTAAAGGTCATCAATTGCTTTAACAAGTACAACTTGTTATTGCCAGTTTTTGAAGCGTAAAACGTCCCCAACTTCTCCCACAATGTTCTAGCATGGGTCTCATTCACAATATGGTTGCGAACATTATCTTCAACCCATTGTCTTATATATCCACATACTTGTTGGTGCTCAAATTCCCAATTTTCATAGGTCACATTCTCGGGTTTATGAGCAGAAAAAACCGGAAGATGCATCTTCTTCACGAACAATAGATCTTTTATCTTGCTTTTCCATATGTTGTAGTTTCTTCCGTTTAGACATACCATCTTGCTCATATTTCCCTCCATATAGATAACCTTAGCTCTGATACCAGATTGTTGGATTATCCCACATCAGAAGTGGAAGGGGCTGGTGGTCAATTTATAAGTGTGAGGGAAAGCCTCAACCTTTGAGCTAGCTTTTGGGTTGAGAAGGCCCAAGACCACCCAACATTGGTATCAGAGCCCAGGTTGTCAACAAGTCTCAGCCCACCGGGAGAAACTGGGTTGTCGCTCTCTCCAGCCCAAGGCCCGGGGAGATTGTTGGGTTATCCCACATCGGAAGTGGAAGGGGCTGGTGGTCAATTTATAAGTGTGAGGGAAAGCCTCAACCTTTGAGCTAGCTTTTGGGTTGAGAAGGCCCAAGACCACCCAACATTGGTATCAGAGCCCAGGTTGTCAACAAGTCTCAGCCCACCGGGAGAAACTGGGTTGTCGCTCTCTCCAACCCAAGGCCCGATGTGTGAAGGGGGAGATTGTTGGGTTATCCCACATCGGAAGTGGAAGGGGCTGGTGGTCAATTTATAAGTGTGAGGGAAAGCCTCAACCTTTGAGCTAGCTTTTGGGTTGAGAAGGCCCAAGACCACCCAACAATCTCAAAATAAAAAATTACAAAAAGTTAGCAATAAACATTTGTGTTAAGGATGAAGAAATAATCAAAATTTTATGGCCAAATCATACCTTGGATGAAGGATAATCCGTGTAGAGATCAATCAGTTTCTTGAGAGCTAGCTAGGATAAATTTTTTAACTTAGGAGGTGAACCCCGACTTAGGGCTGTTATTAAATGTTTTTGACGTGTGCTATGCATCAAGGCAGTAACCACTACCTTCAGTGCTCTATCGGGCAATAAGGCAATGTCCAGTAATTTGATAGACTATTTTCCTCCTAACTTTTCAAATTCTAGGAGATATGCTTGTTTCTCGTATAGATCAAACAAAGTTGATTTCAACTATTCTTCTAATTATGTATTAACATGTACATGTACAAAGAAGGCAAACTTATTCACCATTTTTCTTAACTTGAACATTTAATGTGCAGATAACTGTAGTTGTTTCACCTTCAGCTAAGCCAACCACATCAGCAATGTACCCATGCTATCTCATTTCCTCAAGGTGAATTACTTTGTTTTCTATCAGTGAATATTTAATAAAAGTTATTAATGAATACCTAATTGGTCTCTTTAATGACTTGAGCAGTTTCTCAGAGAACATAGCCGAGGTGTTTCCTACAATTTCTCTAAACTTCGCTGGTGATGCATCCATGAATTTAACACCAACAGACTATCTCAAGGATATGGGTTTTGTTGTAAGTATTTGATTCGATCTTCATTTGTAGTTTAAAATCTTCAACAATAAAATTCATATGTTATATTATATGTGTATAACAGGATGGTGCTGCTAAGTGGTGCATTCACTTTATAAGAAGGGATTAAGTCTAACAACTCTAGGAGGTTAGTTTCTGAATAATAGTTACTTTTCATATACTTTTACTGTTAATATTACATTTTAATATCCTGATCGTAAAATACTGAAAATAAGGCCTTATGCAATTTACCATATGTATCTTTCTTTGTTCCCTAGTTGCATCATAATTTAATTGTTATGAAATTCTCTCTTGTTACGCAGATGTTGCGCTTAAAGATAGGATCATTGTATATGATTTGGCTCGACAAAGAATTGGTTGGGAAAATTATAATTATAAGTAGCATTTTCATTATTTGATTTGTGATATTGTTAAATAGATTTGATGTTATTGATGACTTACAAAAAGTTTTTATTTCATGCAGGTTCATTACCTGTGAACGTATCTATAACCTCTGGCACATATGATGTTACTCAGGCTAGCACCATCTATCATATGCTAGGGCTAATTTTGTTCATCCTTAACCTATTTTGGAGCCAATGATTAATTTCATGTTTGTGTAGCTTTACTTTAGATTTCTCTTGTATTGTTGACTCCATCATATAACCAAAAAATACTATTATTAGATAATAGGAGGAACATTAAAGAGGAAACAATGTAAAAATAAAAATTCAACTTGATATGGGCTTATGTATTTTGAACTTAAGTAAAATTTTTCATATAGTTTAGTAATAATATATTCGAAAACAGATTAACTTTTTAATTTTAGGAAAATTAAGAAATCAATTTTGGAAAGATATTAAAAAACCTTTTACTTGAAAATCAAAATATGGATAGGAGATAAAGTTAAATTCTTAATAAGTTTGAGACACTTGTTAAAATCCACAAAACACGGTTTCGATGGATTTTAAAATATTTTTGGTCAATTCTATAAATTCTTATTTTTACATAATCTTATTATCTTTATGAACAAAACTTTTGTCGTTTATATGCGAATTTCATGTCAATATAAATTGATTTGAATACTTAAGTTAACAAGATATTTGAACCACCACAATAATTCCAAGTTACTTAACATCTAATTGTTACTCTTCCGATAAGGTGGCTGAGATAATAATAAGAAATCTTATGGTGTAATGTTTTTTGCTGGTTAATGATAATTTAAAATTCTTAACAATGAAATAATCTCACGTTGTGACGAATGAAGAAAAATATTAATATTCAGTAAATTAAATTCATATACACCCCTTTTGTTGTACTTTCGAGGCATGTGAAAAGCTCAAAATAAATTATTCATTCATAACTTCGAGTTTAATTATTTTCGGAAGAAATAACGGGTTGAGGAAGCTTCATAGAGACACATTTTTTGGCTTTGTTGATTGTAAAGATCTAAGCTTTTTATAACTGTTCTATTGACATTATTTGACTTTTAGCCTTGTCCTACTTTGTTGGCTACCTCCAAATAATATAACGTCTACCGGTGACACTCAACTCAATTATTAGTGGATTAGAAAAACATGTTATGATTAAATTTTGATGAATTATGATTACTTGTTATTTTCTTGATATTTTGTCGTCTAACTTCTAGAAGCTTGTTTTGGCCTCAACAAACACATACACTAGCATACATATTTATTGTTATATTGTGCCTACCCTTTTATATCTATGGGTCGGCCGTCCCCAACCATTTACAGGAGTATAGAGAATCTATACTCGAGCATTCCACTAGCCTTGACAAGATAGGTGAGAAATCACTCAAGGCAGGGTAAATCGTGCCTATGATCATGGTAGACCAAGTCTACGTGAAGAGTAGTCCGTGTCTATAGGTTAGGTAGGTTGTACCTACGGGGTAGCACATGTGTATTGTACCACAGAACCTCATATTTGCATTCACTACAACAAAAATAACTTTTTGAGGCAATAAACAGACACATTAATAAAGGGTGCTAAAGTCTTTACCGGCATTAGTTTAAGTGTCATTAGATCAAATATCGCTAAATCCTTTAGGAACACATACAAAGAGTGTTAATTGCCTCTAAAAATACATATTTAACGGCAATTGCTAATTAATTGCCGCTAAAATTTATTTTTTATATAGTGATTGATTCTTGGAAGATGTACATTCAGATGGTTTAGAACATGTTGTCATTGGGATCCAGGTAAGGGGGCTAATATGGGTATTTAGCGATTTTTACTCTCGTTAGGACCTAAAGGGATTGTGTGTTTTTTGTACCTACCAGGCTTATAGGGGCCCTGTTAGGTAATTGCTTTTCATGTGCTTATAATTTATTGTTATAAGGAGATTGCATATTTTACTTGTATTTCATCCCTTCCCTTTTCGTTCAATACTTTTAGTTTAGTGTCAACTTCCAACATATCTTACATGCTATGTACATTATTTTGTACTAACACCCCTTGTTGGGGCGCAATGCATTCAAACCTACAAGTCTTGAGCAGCAGCCAGACAAACATGTTCGAGTAGCACAACCGACCATTAAGCTTAATGGTTGACCATGCTTTTTTTCTAAATTTGTTTAAAATAATTTTTATTTTCCAAATAAAAATAAAATATTTTAAAATTAAAGTTGTGGTTGGCAATGAATTCAAATTGGAGTTGTTTTACAATTTGGGTGAGTAATTTTTGGGGGAAAAAAAGTGAAAATTCTTAAAATTGTTGAATTCAACTTAAAGTTGAATTTCAAAATTTTGTGGCAAAATTTATTTTTTGGAGTTCAACTCTAAAAAAACAGTGAACACTTTTTATAGAGAAATGCTCCTAAAAAGGAATAAGAATATGAGATTATTTATCAAAATAAAGGTATATGACATAAAGAAGGAAACAAAAAAGCTTTTTGAATTGGCTAACGCATTGTTGCAAGTTACATAGAAACAAAACGACAGAAAATAATAAGCTTTCTTATTTTGGTAATGCCATGTTGCAGGTTACATTGAAACAAAAATTAAATTCCAAATATATTATTTCTTTCGATTTTACGCTATGAAATTTTAATTCTTCAATTTATGTTTTCACTAGTTTTTATAATTCGACCTTTGAGAGGTCGATGCCCACATTCACACCATTCATCATCACAATAATAGGGAGGTATATCGCCACAGAGACGTTTACAGTCTGCGTCTGTCTTGCAACAACACCTGGGAAGGTCTTTTGCTTCAACCTTTGGCGAGACACCTATCAAATTAAATGTTAGAATCTATAATTAATAGAAAAACACATTTCATATTTCAACACAAGAAGCTTTTCAAAATTAACTTAGAAAATAGTAGAGAGAAGTGTATGATACTCCATTACTATTAGATAAAATCAAGCAAAAGACTTACATATCCCTATCATCATAAACATGAGGAAAATATCCCACACTTTGAAAGCCATATCTTAATTATTTTTGTATGCTCAGTAAGTCACTTGATGATGATATTTTATTTTCTTTGTGTCCTACTTATAGTATATTTAGTTGACTATTTAATATATATATATATATATATATATATATATATATATATATATATATATATATATATATATATATATATCTTATGTTCCTTCTACCAAACAAATTTAACAAAGTCAAACTAGCATTACATGGAAAAGGAAAAATATATAATTCTGTAATTTTTCCTTTGACTAATATGATGGAATCACAAAATATATTTAAACATAAAAATTAATATTTTCAATGTAATAATTTACTCATCTAGAGAATAAAGTATCGCACAATCAAATAGAGGCTAAAGAATTTGAAGTTTATCGGTTGTGAATTTTTTTCTTAAACTAATATGTTATTCGGTCTCGAACTAATAATTTTCATGTTAGTTCAACTTCAAAAAAAATGAAACGTTTTAATCATCAAACACCCCTCTATTTTGTGATTCCATCATAGAATACAAATAACATTCTAGACTATTAATCAAAAGAAAGGTATGGGACATGAAGAAGGACGCAATAAAAATTCCTATTTAGTTAATGCCTTGTCGTAAGATATGGGACATCCAATAATATATTTTTAAAGGAAGAAACAAAGTATCCCAACTTTGTTTTTATTTCATCCCATGAAAATTTATTTTTTCAATTTATGCTTTAACTAATTTATGAAATTTGACCTTGAGGAGGTTGTTGCCCACATTCACACCATGCGTCATCACAATAATAGGGTGGTATATCACCACAAAGATATTTAGAAATGGGTGTCAATTATGCAATAACATATGGAAGTATAGAAAGCACGTTCACAATTAATTGGTGTCAGTTTCTTATTTTTCAGATAATAAAATGCACACAATTAATTGGCCAAGTATTTACACGTAACAACCCTACATGTCATTTAAATGAAAATGACTTCATTTCATCGTTATGGCTTACGAGCATTCCTATAGCGACCCAATTTGTTTATGACCGTCTTAACCCCTAGGCCACTAAAGCCATTGCTTGGGGCCTCATATATTTTGGGGGCTCCATTTAAAAAAAAAAACAATTACTGGGGGTACTAATGAGTGTGCTAATGAAATCGCATATGAGATGAAAATAAACCTGAATTTTGTAAGAAACAATTTGATGAAAATATGGATAGCGAAGTCACAATGTCCCTTGAAGAATCTTTTAGTGTTTATTGCTTTATATATGTAGGGTAGATCAAACTATTTTTCACTCCAAAATAGATTCGGACCAATTAAAGCATATGAAAATATTTTTGTTTCCTTATTTAGTGGTAAATTATTGAGATCAAGAGATGATGAGAATTTAAATATGTTGTCTTAACCTAAAACTTTCTTTAACATGTAATAGTTCTTATGATATTGATGGTTTAGATTTATTTTTTGTATTAAAAGTGTTGAGGGAAACAATATAAGTAGAAGATAATGATCTAACAAAAATACTCAATTAAATAAAAAGACTTAACTAGAAAGGTGGTTTTGTAGGCGAATGAAATACGTTTTTGTAGGCGAGCGGAGTGGTCTTTTCCAAATACACATATTCCTTATAGAATAATGTTAACAGTTTCTGAACCGTTACCGCAACCGAAAGAAGTTTTTCGAAATTTAAATTGATAAAATCTTCTACTGGAATTGATTGAATAGTAAATATCTCAACACTAGAGTCATTAACTCGGACTAAGTGATAGACACACCCCTTATAAACCAACTTAAAGGTACGAAATGAATCGATCCTTAGGCACTGAACTACTTTTCGACTCTAAGAATGACTATTTTGGAAATTGAAACTTGACTACTCGAGTTCTACAATCAACTGAGGCATAACAGACATGATTTGAGTCCATACCAAGAATGACATCGAAGTCTACCATGTCTAACTCAACTAAATCAGCCATGGTACTCTTGTGATTGACGGAAATAGGACAATCACGATAGACTGTTTTTGCTAAAGTGGATTCACCAACAGGTGTGGAGACACTGAATATTTAGCCAAGTTGCTCAGGAATGATATCAAAGTTCATTGAAACATATGGAGTTACAAAAGATAAACTCGCTCTTGGGTCTAGGAATGCATAAACAGTAAAGTCAAAGACTTGAATCATACTAGTGACAACATATGGCAAGTTCTCATGCTCTTGGCAATTATTGAGAGCATACAAACGGTTTGTTCCTCCACCAGTACCGAAAGTAGTTCCCTTAGGTGCAACCGTGTCTGGTTGAGCAACTAATAAAGACTGGGTTCTATTGCCCCCATTACCACTTCTTTGCTTGTTCTTTGTACACTCTCTCATGACATGCCCATTCTGACTGGACTTAAAACAACAAGTGGAGCCCTCACAACAAACATCAGAGTGGTTTCTACCACACTTGGCGCAGGCAGGACACTTACTACCCCCTTGCGCCATTACCATGTGAATATGCAGGTTTAGCTCTAGAATTCTGATCATAGTACTCACCTTTGTTCTTGGGTGCAGGTGCACTAGAAGATTATGGGGCAAGAACCTTCTGTTTCTGTTGGAAGGATGACCGCTTGGCATTACTCTTCTGCTTCACGGACTCATTCCCTGTCTTAGCTCTCTTATTTCTATACTCTTCTCTGTCCCTCATCTTCTTCTATTCAACCCACTACACATAAACCATCAACTTGGATATGTTTATGTCGCCTATCAACATTGCAGCTCTGCCCTCTTTGCTTGATACATGACCCAAGCCAGCGACAAGCAAGCTCATCTTGCTCCTCATGTCCTCAACCATCTTAGGAGCATAGCAGGAAAGTTGGGTGAACTTTAACCCATACTCATGCACACTCAAGGAGTCTTGTTTCAGTGTAAGAAACTCCCGTACCTTAGCCTCTTTCAATTCTCGAGGAAAGAACGCCCCAAGAAAGCCTCTTCAAAATAGGCCCAACTCGGATGTGGTGAATCTTCATCTCTTCCTTCCTTGCACTGATATAACCAAGTCCTAGCCATATTCTTCAGTTGATATGCAGCTAGCTCAACCCGTTCAGCATCAGCAACATGCATCACATCAAAAACCTTCTTCAGTTCCTCAGCAAAATTCTCCAGATCCTCAGTAGTGATCGAACCCGTGAAACATGGAGGATTCATCCTCAAGAACTCACAAATCCTTGAAGTGTCAGCCTCTTCTTGTCGGGCTCATGTCTGCTGTAAGACCTCGAAAATGAGATAAGGTGTCTAGAGCCTAACATGTTCGTATTATTGTTATAAGGTCCTAAAAGGCCTTATTATGTGATATAGAGGCAGTGTGCAAAGTTTGAAGTGATTTGGAAGTTGAACGTCAAGGGACGTCCAAGACGTTCGACGAATAGTCGCTTATGTACCTCAAGTGTGTATGCATGCCTAAATTGTGTGAAATGAGTCAAATAAGTCTTGAAATGGTTTTAAATGATGTTTAATGTTATTATATGAAGTTTCGTGAAGTTTGGAGGTCAAACTCCCAAGAACGTCCAAGGCCTTCGAAAGATAGCCCCTAAGACGTTCATCGTATGACATGTTGGGGTCAAGGCTGTTTGGACGTCTTGTAGGTGTTTGTTTTGGATGAAACTTATGTGGTAGTTCTATAACATGTTAAGGTTTGTAATCACGTTGTAAACGTCCGGGTACGACTTCTAAAGGGCCCCACAAAAGGCCCCAAAAGAAGGACCTCAAGGCTGCCTAAACACTGCCTGGGCAGTGTCTCTTGACGGACCCAATGACGGACCGTTGGGTCCCCAACGGACAGTCAAGCAGGTCTAGTCTAAGTAGACTTGCCTTGGTCAGGTTGTGAGCCAAGAAATTGGCTAAGTGTCCTGCGATGGAAGGCTGCCATGGCCCGTCATGGCCATGACGCCCCGTCATGGGCCACGTCGCGGCTGCCTGTGAGTTGGCTGCCTGCGTGCTGCCACTTAAAGGGGTGAATGGTAAAGTCACCCCAAGTCCTAACCTGACTATAATAGGTTTAATTAAGTGATTTTAGGTGTATATAAGCCATCCAAAACGTGACCAACCCATTCTCCAAAATCCCCTCACTCAAATTGAACCCTTTCCTTCCCAAAATATTCTCTCTAGAAACCCCCATGGTTTTTGAAGCTCAAGAACAGCTTGTAGATGGGATTCTGATGGGTTCTTCATCAAGTTTTATGGGTCTTCATGAAGATTAAGGTATGGTGATCCTTCATCTCTAAGTAACCTTTCACTTGGAGAGTTCTTCTCAATGTTTTTCAAAGAAATCTTATGAACAAGTTTCCAATCTTCCAATCTAGCCATGGGTTCTTTCTCAAAATGTTTCTAAAGATTATATCTTGATGAATTAGTATTAATATGATGATTTGAATGTGATTTCACTTCAATTGCATGATGAACCCATGTTCCTTCCAAAATTAGGTTTAGCTCTTGCATGGGCTTTGTGATTATGGCTTGTTCTTGATGAATTGGTGATTCTCTTATGTTGAATTGCTTGTGGTTATTGTTATTGACACTAAATGATGTTGAATTGATGATGACAAGTCCATGATGATAAATATATGAAGTTTTGAGCATGAATAACCTATGTTTCTATATGTTGTCTTGAAGACGATTGTGAGATCGGTTGTGTAGGCTCTTGATTTGGTATGAACTGTTGTAGCTACTCTATTAGGGTGATGTAATGGATGAATTTTGTAAGTATAAATCCTTAATGTTCAAATTAAGAAGGGCTTGCATGAATTGGTATAGATTCTTTTAGGTTATGAAGTCAAGAGGCTAAGTAGGTGATGGATCTTGAATTGTGATTTGATGATGCATGACTTAGGCTTGATTTCTTACCTAATTAGCTACTGTCTTAGACTTTTATATGTATGAACTATGGTCTAAAATCAATGTTAGGGAAGATAGCTAATGATCTATGTTATTCTACTTTCCTAGTATGTCGATATGTTGTATTACGTTATGGTATAATCTTGTAGTGACTCGTACATGGTTTCTTATATGTTTAAAGTACATTTAGCTACTGCCATATATGTGTTTTATTGATGAATAAGGTGTATTGATCAATGATGATCAAAGGGTGAGAATTGGGTAAGAATGCTTAATTCCTTTACTCTTCTACTTCTCTATTCCTTTATAGTAATGTTGATGAAGCCTTGTAAGGCATTGTGTGGTATGGTCCACTTATGGTGGCGGTGTTTACTTTATTGTTATTATAAATGTGTTGACCATGGCCATGAAGGCAAATTGATGAACTTATGAATATGTGCTTAAAATGATACTATGAGAAGCTTATGCCTACTTTCCTATTCTAGTTGTGAATTAGGTTGTGTGGCTATTGTTTGGGCATGTGTATAATCATGTTAGGGTATTATATAGGTGCTGCCATTGATGTGTTAAAGTGGTTGATATCCTCTACCCATGTATCCCTTATATGGAAGTGTAAATAGCTAAAGTTAGGAGTCTTGATTATAATGTATATATAGTCTTGTCTTCTATGCTATTATGTGTTGTGTTCTATGTGCTTGGAAGTGTAATGTGGTCCAATAGGGTGGCTGACTTAAGGAGTTATTGATAGCCATTATGTGATCATGTTGGTTAATGTACACACTCTCTCACTTACATGCATATTACAAGTAGTATAAGTCATTGTGTCTAAATGAAAGGTAGTTCTCATATTCACTAGTGTCTACTACTATGCATACTAAGGTGATGTTTATGAATGTATGATTTGTATTCCCTTACTAGGATGACTTGATAGGTGTACTAGTATGGACAAGGGTATGGGACCTTGTCTATGCATTGCACATGTATATCTTGATAGGATAGTTCCTAGGTTTGGTTCTTATGCATATGAAGGATGATTATATGAACATGTTATGAATATGATATGATGAAGTATGAAGGTGTATAGTGTCTTAGTAGGTTTATATGAAAGGATTGCTCATATAGTTATGCCTATAGACTTATGCATCGATATATGAACATGTGTGACTTGATATGTTATGTGAAAGGTTTGCTCACATCTATATATACACTCACACACATGGAGGATCTAGTTAGGGAGAAGAGGTCTAACTAGGAGGGCCCAAGAATACTCCAAAACTAGATAGGTGCTTGAATATGCTATAAGCATATGAATGATGAATATCCTAAGACTATGTTTTTATAAACAAAAGGTAATAAAGGCTTTTCAATAAAGGGAACTTAGCTTAGCACCGAGTGAACTTGACATTGAGAGGTGTTAACTTTCCTTGGAGGAATATTCACCATTTGTCCCTTGTAGAGTGTTGACTTCCCTTAGAGGAATAATCACCTATGGACCTACATATGGTGTTGACTTCCCTTAGAGGAATAATCACCTATGGACCTACATATGGTGTTGACTTCCCTTAGAGGAATACTCACCTATGTACTTACATGAAGTGTTGACTTTTGAGGAATATTCACTCATGTTTTCTCATGAGGTGAGGCCCCATTACCAAATGGTATATAGAGGGAATACCTATCTCTTAGTTCCATAAACTATGCTTGCCACATAGGATCTAGCAAAGTGAATTCACTTGATATGCTAGCATATGTGTTAATGTTCTACCTTGGCTAGGTAGTAACACCTTCCTTTGGTGTAAGGCTCTACAACACCAAATTCCATGATTAGCACCCATGGTCTTAGTGTCGGTTAAGGCTATGGTTTCCCTAAAGGTAAAATGGACAATGGAAGTAATTGAATAGGATCCTAACTAGGAGGGCTTAAGGTAAGTTATTTAGGATAGATGGAAGTAATGAACCCATCTAGACATTGCACAAGTGACTCCTTAGGAAGTCTTAGGAAGGTTCTCTAATGCATATGATTATGTATGTGTCCTTTATGTATGATATTGTAGTCTTGGTTTGACTATGTTTATGTTGTACTATACTTCTATGATGGCATGTGTTGTCTTGTGTAGATACTATATATGGTATTCTCTTATGTTCCTAAGGTGATGCATTGCACCAAGTATCTCTAAAGGATTTGTTAGTAAGCAAATGAATTGAAAGAAAGAGTTAATGTCAAGGAGAGTGAGTTCACTGTAAAGTGACCTCTCTTTGTACTTAAATTCTATATGTGCTTTTCTATGATGTTTGGCCTTTGATTGTGTTTCTATGACGTATGTGGATGATATAAATGATGTTAACAAAGGTTTATGATGATTTACTCAAAATGACATGAAGTATGATTTCAAAGGAAATGTCCCTTTTAAATGCATGTTTTTGCATGGTTGCCATACTTAGTACATTCTTGTGCTAATCCCTTCTTCTTTACTTTTTACACAAAGTGTAGGTTATGGAAGGCTTAAAGGAGATCTATGATTGAGGAGCTTGATAGGTGTTTTTCTCAAGCTCAAGGAAAGGAATCCTTAAGTTCAAGGATGTCCTACTTATGTCTTTAATATGAAGTCTTTAAATATTGTATAGTTATGTAAGGTATCGTATGGGCCGTGTCCCTAATGTATTCTAAAGTTACTGAGTCTAAGATGGCAAAGAGACTTAGAGTCTAAATCTGTATTATGTCTTATGTTTTATATATATATGATGTGATGTTCCTAGCATATGATGTGCTACAAAAAATTTTAAATTTTCCGCTAAATTTACTATGTCAATGCAATGAATGATATGAGAGGCTTGTGTTAGACCTCCGAGGGGTCGACGACGCCGATTATAATCCAAGATTGTACCCTATCTTCTAGGGTATGCTTTTGGGTTGTGACAAACTTGGTATCAGAGCATGAGGTTTATGAAGCAGTTTTAGGTTCTAAAAAGTCTCATATTGCCACGTCTAGTAGAGTCTCGTATCATTGGTGGTGAGTCGCGACACATTAAATGGTACGAGAGGCTATAGGATGATAGAGTTTCCCTTCTTCATCAATCTCATATCGTGCCATAGAACTTAATTCTATAAGATTTCTCTCTTATGTTTTCTTGTCCGGTGGTCTTTTTGATATGATTGCTTGGATGAGAGTTCTATATGCTTGAGGGAGAAAAGGTGAGTTTAAAATGCTTATCTTTGTTTTATGGTTTGAATGAGTATGTGTGAAGGTGACATTTGTCCTTATTTGATGATGTATATACTAACTAAGGCGACTTGAAGGGTTAATTAGACTTAGGTAGGGGTATGGGACTCTACCTATGTCTTGCACTAGTTTTCCTTGATGGAGACCTTACGAGGGTAATACTATGTATGTGTATGATGATAAATGTGAATGTGCTTATGAGATGATCTTTATGCTTATAATCATGTAAATAGCCTAGTGTGCTAAAGATATGGAGTTATCCATGCATGAATGTTATGGATGAGTGGATTATGGTGCTAATTGTAGTTCTTGTTGGGTTACTTGATTTAGTTAAGTTATGGAGCTTTACTTGATCATTGCACATGTTAACTCTATGGGGATTATGATTGGTTAGCTTACCTTGCTATGCATGAAATATCTCTTATTTGATGATGTGATGCCAATTATGGCAATATATGAAATCTATGTGAAATAGCATGTCATGTCGAATGATGTATGTCATGATATAGTTTAAGCATGCTAGGAGTTATAGTGGTTAAAGTGAATTTTCTTAGGTTGTTGTATTCCTATATGGTTTTGGTATGATGTTAGCCAAATATTAGGATTCGAACTTGGATTGTTTAATAACTACCTATGGAAGTATGCTATCCTATGAGTATATGTGATTAACAGTGTGCATTGTTTTCCTTTGTATATAAGTGGTACTTAATGAGTTGCTAGTGTAAAAATTGGAGTCTTTTGTAGAGACTTGAGTTGTAAATATAGTATGCATGCTTATGAAGAATGAGTTAGTAGAGCTTTGTATCTTATAATTCCATGCTTGTTCCATTAGATGTCTAAATGTTGCATTTTTGGATATTTGGAAGCATGCTCACTGTAAAGACTAGGCAACGTATTGTAATATATTTGGAGAACCTACTAAATTGTCATTTGATTGGACGTTATTGAAAAATGTATAGAATTTATGAATATGAACATGATAAGGAATGTGGAAAAGAATCTTTGCTTTTTAGATTGAAGGATGAGAATCGTATGACATGATGAGTTGTAGAGTTATTTCTAAACTTCTTGTTGTGTATGAACTTCCTTGTTGTTTTCCGCTAATGATGTATGACCTTAGTGTCTATTGCATTGTAGGAAGACCTTATGTGAATTGAATAGTATGATCAAAGTTGATGGTTGAGGATGATTTGCCTAAGATGATAAGGTTTAGAATGCCTTAGTGTTGTTAAATTGAATTAATGAAAATTCTCTCTAAAGTAGTAATCACTCTAAGTGATGAATGTTAAGGTTTTATATTTGAAATCCTCTATATGTTGGGTTAAATTTGCTCTTAATTGGGTTTACCCTAAGTGGGGGATGGTGTTTGAGTAATGAGATGGTAGAAATGGTCTACATTGTCCTTCTATTCTTACACGAATTTGAAAATATGAATTCTTAGTACGCTTGTTCATGAAAATAGTCTTGCATAAAGTGTGAATTGCATGATCTTTATATGATTGGTATGAATTAATTGACATCATCATAGAGACATGGTGAATTTTCCAAAGGGCATGAAAAGAAATTTTTTGATAAAATCCATGTTTTCTCTTGTTGACTTGCATTTTAATGTGCTAATTGTGAAGTTGACTTCATGAGGTAAGACAAGGAACTTGGTAATAGTCACTTGTAGGGTAAATTGTTTAGCCTAGCAATAGAAGTTGAGTCTCTTTTACCATGAAATATGTTGACTCTCTTGAAAATTTAGTGACTTGATGATTTGTAATATAAAATTGTAGGCTCATTCTTGAAAGGTGAAAGCATGTTTTGCTAAGTGTATACGTGTGTGCCTATGGTTTGTGCTATTTTTCCAAAATGAGGCTTACTTTAAGGGTGAGTAATATGTTAAAAAAAGAGATTTGTGGAATGACTTCCTATTTTGTTGTGATGCACTTGGTGTGACTTGCCATTTAGACTTCACTAGGAAGAAAAATATATGCATGTCTTGGCTTGAAAGTTGAGATTTCTCATTATTTAAAAAACAAAATTGACCTTGTGCTTTGCTAAGGTGTGAACTCATGATACATGTAATGTGTTGAGGAGCAAGACATTCCTCCATGGACACCACTAAGCATGGTATGGTTGAGTATGACCTTCATGGTACTAGGTCTAACTAATGAAGATTTTTGTTAAATGCAATTAACTCAAGTCTATGTGCATTGAAGTATGAATGCCTACTTGTTTTGAGTATTGTTGAAATTTGCCTATATGTGGCCTTGCAAGATGATATCTTGATGAATTAAGGTGCAATGACCATGTTATGATTAGGAGAAGTATGTTCCTCCTATGAACATGATAAGAGCCTCTTTGATTAATGCATTAAGGGTGAGTGAATCGAAGTTTTGCTTACTTGTGTGCATGGAGTGCTAAAATGATTTGATGATATTTTAAAGGTGATGAACTGCTCTTATATGCATTGAAGTCATTGATGTGATTAAAGAGTCCTAAGTGTCATTCGAGGACGAATGTTCCCAAGTGGGGGATATTGTAAGACCTCGAAAATGAGATAAGGTGTCTAGAGCCTAACATGTTCGTCTTATCGTTATAAGGTCCTAAAATTCCTTATTATGTGATATAGAGGCAGTGTGCAAAGTTTGAAGCGATTTGGAAGTTGAACGTCAAGGGACGTCCAAGACGTTCGATGAATAGTCGCTTATGTGCCTCATGTGTGTATGCATGCCTAAATTGTGTGAAATGAGTCAAATAAGTCTTTAAATGGTTTTAAATGATGTTTAATGTTATTATATGAAGTTTCGTGAAGTTTGGAGGTCAAACGCCCAAGAACGTCCAAGGCCTTTGAAAGATAGCCCCTAAGACGTTCATCGTATGACATGTTGGGGTCAAGGCTGTTTGGACGTCTTGTAGGTGTTTGTTTTGGATGAAACTTATGTGGTAGGTCTATAACATGTTAAGGTTTGTAATCGCGTTGTAAACGTCCGGGTACGACTTCTAAAGGGCCCCACAAAAGGCCCCAAAAGAAGGACCTCAAGGCTGCCTAAACACTGCCTGGGCAGTGTCTCTTGACGGACCCAATGACGGACCGTTGGGCCCCCAACGGACCGTCAAGCAGGTCTCGTCGAAGGAGACTTGCCTTGGTCAGGTTGTGAGCCAAGAAATTGGCTAAGTGTCCTGCGACGGAAGGCTGCCACGGCCCGTCATGGCCATGACGCCCCGTCATGGGCCACGTCGCGGCTGCCTGTGAGTTGGCTGCCTGCGTGCTGCCACTTAAAGGGGTGAATGGTAAATTCACCCCACGTCCTAACCTGACTATAATAGGTTTAATTAAGTGATTTTAGGTGTATATAAGCCATCCAAAACGTGACCAACCCATTCTCAAATTGAACCCTTCCCTTCCCAAAATATTCTCTCTAGAAACCCCCATGGTTGTTGAAGCTCAAGAACAGCTTGTAGATGGGATTCTCATGGGTTCTTCATCAATTTTTATGGGTCTTCATGAAGATTAAGGTATGGTGATCCTTCATCTCTAAGTAACCTTTCACTTGGAGAGTTCTTCTCAATGTTTTTCAAAGAAATCTTATGAACAAGTTTCCAATCTTCCAATCTAGCCATGGGTTCTTTCTCAAAAGGTTTCTAAAGATTAAATCATGATGAATTAGTATTAATATGATGATTTGAATGTGATTTCACTTCAATTACATGATGAACCCATGTTCCTTCCAAAAATGGTCTAGCTCTTGAAAGGGTTTTGTAATTATGGCTTGTTCTTGATTTTAAATGGTGATTCTCTTATGTTGAATGGCTTGTGGTTATTGTTATTTACATTAACTAATGGTGAATTGATGATCAGCAGTTCATGATGATAAATATATGAAGTTTTGAGCATAAATAACCTATGTTCTATATGTTGTCTTGAAGACGATTGTGAGATCGGTTGTGTAGGCTCTTGATTATGAATGAACTGCTGTAGCTACTCTTTTAGGGTGATGTAATGGATGAATTTTGTAAGTATAAATCCTTAATGTTCAAATTAAGAAGGGCTTGCATGAATTGATATAGATTCCTTTAGGTTATGAAGTCAAGAAGCTAAG